>JAFVLL020010552.1:0-13378 GCA_021397915.2 Tor tambroides
TGGGCACAACAAACACAAACACGGCTCTCCTGGCCGTGACGTGTGGACTTGATCCACGGGAAGGGTAGCGGCGGCCGACGGGCATGAGTCAGCGGCAGTCCGGCGGGCTTGAGTCAGAGGCTGGCCGGCGGCGTGAATAGGGGAGCCGTGGACGGCGGCGGAAACGATCCGAGCCGTTGATCGCGGCGTGAACAAGCGGCAACCCGTGATCTGGACTGGGGAGCCGCGGACGGCGGCGGTGATTTCCCGCGATCGGCGGGCTGGAGAGAGCTTCGCGGCCAGCGGACTCGTGACACTCGCGGCGATCCCGCCCAACTCCCACGCCTTGCTGACGCGGGCTAGGGCGGGAGGACGAGCGGCGACTTCCATGCCGCGCGGCAGACAGACAAAAACCAAAACAGGAACAAAAGACTTTCAAAACCGGAAAACAAAACGAGGTGAAGGGGCGTCGCTTACTTTTTAGGTCTGGTCTTCTGTCACGGTGCACACACGAGGGAGGACACAGGAACACGCAGACGAGGACGTAAACTCAAATAATAGTCTTTAATGACATCAGGGCAGGGCAGGGCTGAGACAGACAGGAACACCGGGGAGTAACGAGTAGACCAGACAACACGAAACAGAACGGGCATGAACTAATATACACAAGATAATTACAAACACAGCTGCACAGACTTAACTAATAATCACATGAAACAAGGACAGGAAACAAACCAAATATGGAAACAAGAGGCAGGAACACATGACACACACGACAGAACCCTGACAACAAGCTATAAAAAATTATCTGTGGGGTATTTTGAGCTAAAACTTCACATATATGCTCTGTCTGGGGACATCAAAGTCTTATTTTACATCTTGTAAAAAGGGGCATAATTGGTCCCCTTAAAGGTTTTAAACTCTGTGAAATACAAATCTGAGTTTTATGTCTTTTAGCCCATGTGTGTTAGCTTTGAAGCCATCTGCACTTGTACTCCTAACCATTAGCAGATAATTAGCAGATACACACAATTAAATGGACCAAAAATAGAATTTGCCATTTGAAATCTGGCATCTTTGGAAAATGACTGTGAAACTCTATTTCACACATTTAAGAATCATCAGCCTCAGCCTTAAAAAAAAAACCTTTCCTGCTCACTGAAATAAATAAATAAATAAATATTTTTCTTAATAAATTAATACTTTAATTCAGAACGGAAACACATTCAATTGATCAAAATTGACAGTAAAGTCATTGTTACGAAAGATTTCTATTTCAAATAAATGCTGTTCTTTTGAACTTTCTATTAATCAAATAATCCTGAATCACAGTTTCTTGAGCAGCAAATAAGCATATTAGAATGATTTCTGAAGGATCATATGACACTGAAGATTGGAATAATGATGCTGAAAATTCAGCTTTGCGTCACAACAGAAAACAGTTACTTTAAACTGTAATAGTATTTCATAATATTAAAGTTTTTATTGCATTTTTAATCAAATAACTATAGCTTTGGGGAGAAAAAACTGCACACATCAAGCGATTTTGTAGGGTCTTTAAAAATGTGCTCTATAACTGCTGTTGGACATTTTCCCACTTGGTTTCACCTGTGACTTACTTTGGCCATTTTGTGTCTACAGCCATCCATTATGTGAACTGGATACAGGCATTAATGGCATTTTGGCATGGGCGTCATGCCAGAGCGTTTAGCTCTGATGGCAAAAGGAGTTGTGCTGAGTGTGTGTGTCAGCACTGAGCTGAACAGGGCAGACGTGCAAATTATTGAGCTGAGGCACAGGAAGGGCTTGTAAAGCCTGTAAACTGGCACAGAGCAGGAGCACAGAAAGGCAGAGCCTGGCTGAGATGGTAATGCATCTCAGTGAAGTCAGATTCGTAAGAGCTGCCACCCACTGCTTGTCAGTATAAGAGATGCAGGTGACAGCACAGCACTAGTCAATAGTACACCTCTGCGATAAGAATTAGCAACTTGCAAAGACAAAGCCTCTCACTTCTCATGTGACAGGCAAGGTTATTATAGTTCTGCATTTTAAAAATGTTTCTTTTAACATTTTTATGCCGTTTTAAATATTTTACTTAGATCTATGAAACATATACACAGAAGGGTTGTTACATACAGTAGCTATAAATAATTTATTTCACAAATAAAAACAAATAAACAGAACCTTGTTTTGAACCTTAAACCATTAGTTTATAGTAAGCATTTCTAGTAAGTGCATCCCAAGTTCAAATCCTGGCGTTTTTTACTTTTCAGTCCTGAAAAACTTTAACTGTGTGGAAAAAGTTGACATTACTTAAAAAATTAAATGAATATAAAATAAGTTTCAAGTCACTGTTAGAGTGATTAGTGTAGTCTTTGGTAAAGTTTCTTCAATTTTGCTGAATATATAGAACTTATATAACCTTTTCAGTTTGCTAAACAAATTATAACACTAGTTAGAAAAACTCTTCCTTTAAAGCAATGTTCAATAACCTTTTAAAGCCCAAGATCCCTGACCTCAGCCTTAATGAAAGACAAGATCTATACCTAAAGATGAACCAATTTGCCTTTTTTTTTTTTTTTTTTGGTAATTTAATACTGCTACAGTATTTTCTCTTCTTTGCGTCTGTCTTCAGCGTCTCTGGCCTCTATTAATGTCCTGTTTACAGACTCAGGCAGGATGTATTTTTCTTTATCACTGTTCCTGTAGCTCCCGAAAATAACAGAAAAATAAGTACAAAAAATACAGTACATAGACAGTACATCTGTTATTTTTGGAAGCTACTGGGGCAGTGATAAAGATCTACCTCTGCTATAGTTGCAATATGCAATAGTTCAACCAAAAATGAAAATGTATTCACCTTCAGGCATTCCATCATGAGCTGATGAGTTTGTTTCTTCATCAGAACAGGTTTGGAGAAATGTAGCATTACATCACTTGCTCACAATGGATCCTCTGCAGTGAATGGGTGCCATCGGAATGAGAGTACAAACATCTGATAAAAACATCACAATAATCCACAAGTAATCTACATGACTCCAGTCTATCAGTTAATGTTTTGTGAAGAGAAAAGCTGTACATTTTTTATTAAATAAATCCATCATCAGTATTATTTCCTCCAGTAAAAAGTCATCTTGTCTGAACCAGGAGAGAAACATGCACAGATCAAGCACCAGTTACAAGCAAAAACAGCTCTAAACAGCTCTGTTGGTGGATTTTGTTTTGAGAGTAGAACAAGGAATGGACTTTTTCCTTGGAGGAAGCATTATCATTAACATCTTAATGATGAATTTGTTCAAACATGCATTTTTTTCAATTCACAATACATTAATTGATGGACTGAAGATGTATGGATTACTTGTGGATTATTGTGATACTTTTATCAGCTGTTTGGACTCTCATTCTGACAGCAACCAATTCACTGCAGAGGATCCATTCGTGAGCAAGTGATGTAATGTTACATTTCTCCAAATCCATTCTGATGAAGAAACAAACTCATTTATATCTTGGATTTTATTTTATTTTATTTTTTATTATTTTTTTATTTTTTTTCCAGTGAGTTTTCATTTTGGGGTGAACTATTTCTTTAAGGACATTGAAAAAAACCAGATGCTTGAATGCAAAGTTGAGTGAAACCCAGAGTGAAAAATGCAGTCATCAAACACAGCCTGAACAGCATGGGGTCTGAAGTTGCCCTGAACTGTTTTATCAGTTTTGACAGCACCATTAAACTGCTTCAAAATCAAAACCACAACCCATATTCAGATATGTTGTGTATGTGTGTGTGTGTGTTAGTCTAAGAGTGTGTGTTAATGTAAGAGTGTCACTCACTGTGATTTCAGAGGGCAGGTGAAGTGCTTAGTGTTCATTTCAGATATATACTGGATAAAACATGCCTAGTCCACAACATTCACTATCCAGAATACCTCTGAATACAGAATACACAGGTGTCAGCACATTTCCATAAACACTGATTATGGTCACAATATTGCCCTTCCTCACGCAACACTGTTCCTTGTCTTGCTGTGAGTTTTTTGTAAAGCTTTGCTCGATTTGCATGATGAAAAATGAAGATGATGCTTAAATCAAACATATGACATTATATTGGATATCGCATGGATTTACATAATCACAGATGACTTACTTGTTCCTGCAAAATGGATGCATATCAAACTGTCATTTGAAACAATAACGACAATAAAAACTCTATTAGTAATTGGCATATAGCTTAACTAATGAGGAAGGTGTGTGGAATAAATACCAAAAGAGAGAGCGAGAGAGAGAGAGACAGAGAGATAGATAGATAGATAGATAGATAGATAGATAGATAGATAGATAGATAGATCAGCATATTAGAATGATTTCTGAAGGATCATGTGACACTGAAGACTTGAGTAATGATGCTGAAATTTCAGCTTTGTCATCAAAGGAATAAATTACATTTTAAACTGTATTAATTATTTTTTATTTATTTTTTTAATAAATTGAGCGTTAGTGAGCATAAGACATTTTATTGAAAACAAAAAAAAATCCAAATTTTTAGTATATATTTTAAATTATTTTGAATGATTACCATATACAGTAAGATATTAGTGATGATGATATTATTATATTATATAATAATATAAAGTATATTATTTTGGTTTGTTTTTCAGCAGAAAGAGAAAATCTGTCAATGCATTTTCTTAAATTTAAAGAAAATAAATAAATATAATGTGCTACTGAGAAATATTATAGGTCGTTTTAGTGCTTGTTTGGGAACTCTGCTTTACTGGGAAGGGGGAAAATGCTTCCAAATCAAGTCAAACAGTGTCTTACGGGCCTTTCTGAAGAATTGGACATAAAATGAATTATTTATTTGGAAGGGCAGAAATAAAACCACTCATTCCTGTGCTCACTCGGGAAGAAGGAAAATTGAAGTATTTTACACAATGTACACAAATCATTTCCGTTGCCTTTACTTTTCTTTGCTCTCCTCCGCCACTTTTTTGTATCTCATGTAGGCAGCACAGAATAAGCAATGTGCTGTTCTTGTGTGTAATTAAGTCTTTCAGAAAGACGCCTGCTTTTGACTTGGCAGACCCCTCAATGCAACAGGAGGCTAAGGAAGGACCAGTTAATGAGACCCATTTGATCTGAAGTCACTAACTCCATCTATCACTTACCCATCCCTCCATTAAATATGTTTAGGTAATTAGGCTAAATTAATGAGCAAAGCTGGGGCGCAGCCTACCAGGAGTAATTGCCTGAACTAATCCACTGCCTCTACATCTGCGACAAATGAAACACTGGGAAGGCATGGAGTGTCAATATTTGCTTATTTCATTTTTAAACAAAATGGAAAACGTGCTATTTTTTTGTGATGTTTTTAAATTTTATCCAATTTAAAAACTTTTTAAAAATGGCCATTCTGTTCTTTTTTTGGTTTCTTATTTTGTATTACAGTTATTCTAATATTAACACGCATCTGTTTATATTTTCACCAACTGCATCAACATGCCCTGCACAGTAATGACCTCATGAACCATGCAAGAATACAAAACCTACTTTACACTCCAGCACTTCCTCCCTCTGGGTAAGATGGAGCTGTTCCTTAGTGTTTTTCAAAGAAACTTCCCCTCACACCAATGAAGGGAAAAGCCCAGAGGGTCCTCATTAACTCTGGGTTAGAGGTACGCTACACCCAAATCCACTCCCCCACACTTAGTGTCAAGACCTGCGAGGCTTTTTCTACACGCTCAGCATGCAAGGAATAGCTTTGGGGCAGGCCAGCACTAAAGGCCAAATTCAAATAAATGTTACTTTGTGCCTTCGTAGGTAATCTAAGCTCACAGGCAGGGCCGATAATGGCGTAAATTAAAAGTGTTAACGGTTGTAAGATACTGCTGAGACACTGGGCTTCCAAGGAAGAAAGATATTATCTGTTCATGGGCTGGAAATCACAGCAATTTGCTTGTCTTTGAAACCTCTAGCATTTGAATGTGTAGATTTATAACGTTTGTATATGCCTCATTAAATGTCATTATTATGCGAGTCGTTAGGTTAACATTGTATAGCGTACTGGCATATGTTGTGACGGCTAATTGTTCTCAACTGTTTTTAAATGATCATTCAACCTCTGTTTAATAGACTATTTATTTTTATTGATTGATTGATTGGTTGATTGATTTTGAAGAGAGTAGTTTTCTATGGAAGCTTGTTTCTACCACGGGATAAAAATAATAATAATAATAATAATAATAAAAAAGGTAATTGCAACTTATCATCTCACAATATACTCTTTTTCCTGCCATTCTTTTTCCTGCAGTTCAGACTTTATTTTTCACAATTCTGAGAAAAATTCTGAAGAATTCTGTCATTTTTTTCTTGCAACTCTTGAGTTTACATCTCTTTGTTTTTTTCTGTGATGGAAGAAAAAATAATAAAAAATATTTGCGACTTTATATCTCGCAGTTCTTACTTTTGAGAAATGAAGTTCAAATTTTGAGATATAAACTTAGAATAGCAAGAAAAAAGCCACAAAGGTGAGAAAAAAAGTCACAATTACCTTATTCATTCATTCATTCATTCATTCATTCATTCATTCATTCATTCATTCCACAGTAGAAACAAGCTTCCATAGTTCTCTGCTTATTTGAAAATAACTTTGAAAATAAATTAAAATGTAAAAGTCTAATAAGTCTAATGGAACGGTTTAAGATTAAAGGGTACATTATATATATATATATATATATATATATATATATATATATATATATATATATATATAATTTATTTATTTATTTTTAATTGTGTTTAACAACAACAATCAATATTGGCTTAAAAATAATGGACATGACAAACCTACATCTTGCAGCAACACATTTCAATCAAAAATATATTTTTCACTGCATTGAATTGCCAACAGGTTAGATAACTATTCTCACATACATGTGAATATAATCACTAGAAAAGTAAATAAATATAAAACGCAAGAAGATAGAACACAAGGACAAATGGAAGAATTAATGAGACTTTTTTCACTCTCTGCACTTCATTTTCAAACTGTTCTGATGGTCATTATGGAGGGCAGAAAAGAGCAAAATACAGTGCCCTCCACTAATATTGGCACCCTTGGTAAATATGACCAAAGGCGGCTGTGAAAATAAATCTGCATTGTTTATCCTTTTGCTCTTTCATTAAAAAAATTCACAAAATTCTAACCTATCATTGAAGTAAAACAATTGAAAATGGGGAGAAAATCTCATGATGAAATAAATGTTTTTCTCCAATACATGTTGGCCACAATTATTGGCACCCCTAGAAATTCTTATGAGTAAAATATCTCTGAATTATATTCCCATTCATATTCACATTTTTTAGCACACCAGGGTGACTCGGAGCATGAAATTGTCCAGCCATGACTTCCTGTTCCACAGGATTATAAATATGAGGAACACAAAAGCCAAATTCCCTTAAACGACCATCACAAGGAGTAAAACCAAAGAATATAGTTCTGATGTGCAGAACAAGATTGTTGAGCTTCACAAAATAGAGAGTGGCTGTAAGAAAAGAGCTAAAGCATTGAAAATCCCCATTTCCAACATCAGGGCAATAATTAAGAATTTCCAATCAACTAAAAATGTTACAAATCTGCCTGGAAGAGGACGTGTGTCTATATCGTCCTAATGCACGGTGAGGAGGAGAGTTTGAGTGGCCAAAGACTCTCCAAGGACCACAGCTGGAGAATTCCAGAGATTAGCTGAGTCTTGCGGTCAGAAACCTAAAAAAAAAAAAAAAAAAATCAAACAGCCCCTACATCACCACATGTTGTTTGGGAGGGTTTCAAGAAAAATTATCCTCGCTCATCCAAAAACAAACTCCAACATATTCAGTTGTCAGACATGACTGGAACTTCAAATGGCACTGGCTTCTATGGTCAGATGAAACAAAAAAATAGCTTTTTGGCAGCAAACCCACCAGATAGGTTTAGTACAAACAAGGATAAAAAGTACCCCATGCCCACGGTTAAATATACTGCTAGATCTTTAATGTTGTGGGCCTATTTTTCTGCTGGAGGTCCTGGACGTCTTGTTCAGATGCATGGCATCATGGATTCTATCAAATACCAACAGATAAAAATCTAAACCTGACTGCCTCTGTATTAAATCTTATAATGGGCAGTGGTTGGATCTTCTATCAGGACAACAATCCAAAACAAACATCAAAATCAACACAAAAATGTGTCACTGAGCACAAAATGAAGCTTTTGCCATGGTCGTCCTAGTCCTCTGACCTAAACCCTATAGAAAATGAGTGGGTGAACTGAAGAGAAGAAGCACCGTCATGGAGCTGGGAATCTAAAGGGTCTGGAGTGATTCTGGATGAAGGAATGGTCTCTGATCTCTTATAAGGTTTTCTCCAAAATCATCAGGCATTATAGGAGAAAACTCAGAACTGTTATCATGGGAAAAGGATGTTGCAATAATTGGGTGCCAATAATTGTGGCCAACATGAACTAGAGAAAGCATTTATTTCACAGTGATATTTTCCCCCCACATTCAATTGTTTTACTTCAATGATAGGTTAGAATTGTGTGAATTTTTTGAATGAAAGATCAAAAGGATAAACGATGCAGATTTATTTTCACAGCCGCCTTTGCTCATATTTACCAAGGGTGCCAATATTAGTGGAGGGCACTGTACTTCATAACAAACTTTAATTTTCTTTATAAAAAGTTCTGCTGGGAAATGTAAGATGATTCAGCTTTTTCATGAGTACATTTAAGGTAAATGGTTTCTGCTGTGAAGTCTGCATTGCCTAGAGCATTCATTATCAGCTAGTTGACATTGTGGCAATGTTTTGGTGGACTCAGTCCCATCAGTTTTTTAAGTCCTTGAATTTACTTCAAATACTATGCAAAGCTGTCTTTAATACATGCAATGCTTTTGCGACAGCTGGAAAAAGGCATGTCCACCTTTAAAAAGTACTTTAAAAGCATTTGAATAAGGTAATCATTCAGTACCATCTGATATCGTCACTCTACCAAGGTAATACTATAGTACTTTTTCTAAACGTGTGTTGGAGTAGTTGCAGTAATGAATGAGAAAAAATGTTGATAAATGAGCAAGAAAAAAAAATACTGTAATCTTAATTAAATTCATTTACTAATTAAATTCACAGAGCCTTAGGAAGTCTGATAAACGTGTTTTTCATGTGGGGATATAAAAAGCCACAATCATCAATAACTCTGAGGAATGAATGACAGAGGGGAGGGGAAAGAGGGTGGCATAAAACGCTCTTGTCAACCCATTTACAGGTGACCGCAAAATACACACTAATAACTACCCAAATGTGACAAAACATTCACCACCCCCTGACAAAGGCTCTGTATTTTTACTCTTACAGAACAAGAAAGGCAGAAAAGTGGGTGGAATATATTACCTGTGCTATGTTTGTGCGGTAGATAGGAAGAAAACTGCTAGAACCTTATCAGAGACGGTGCTTTACAAGAAAAAAAAAACATTGGTGGTGATGAAAAAGTACTTGAGGGGCCTAATAAATTTGAAACCTCTTGGGAATTAAAATGAATCCAAGTCATAATAGACCAAATCTGATTGATGGAGACAAGTGTTCTTCAGAAATTATAGTGTAGTGTCTGTGAAGGGGCTCCTAAGCATGTTTTAGTATTGCTGAAGTGTGGAAGCACAATTGCGTGTGATTATCACAGACGAGTTCAATATCTAGTCAGTAAGGCGTCAATGTTTCTTTTCAGATTTGACAGCATTCTGTTAATGATTTTCTGTTTAAAGGACAGATTCCCAATGAAAGACAAATAAAACATGACCTTTAAATGTGTTTGAGAGGACATGTCTTGAAAAATACTGCCATGTTTAAGCATTTGAGCACTTGATGCTTGCGGTTCGAGGGCTCTGAAATAAAAATGGTACACCTGATGTAGGAGACTGTCAGAAAATCTCACACACCCAACCAATCAAAATGTCACAATCACACCCAAGGGGGAAAAAATGAAGAGATAACATAAGAAAATTACTTGAGAATTGGTTCATTTGTATGTTTTAAAGTAAAAGTGATGTGTGTTTAAAGCAATAGCTCTCCTCAAAATGTAACTTCTGCCATTATTTACTCACCCTCATGTCGTTCCAAACCCGTGTGACTTTCTTTCTTCTGTGGAACGCTGTATATGAGAAATTGAAGACTGTAATCTTTGAAAGCCACAGGATAACTTTTAACTCTGTTCTTCACATGAAAGTAAGTCATTTTTCACTGATAATCTAGCCCTCAAAAGAGCTTAGCAAATGAGTTGAACTTGAGAGCTGTATCAGGTCATATGTGAATGAATAATTCAGACAGACTCATTGAAAAGATCGGACTTAATAATTTGCAACAAATCAGACATTGTTTCTTCTGTCATACGTTTTTAAAAATAAGGGTGTCAGTGACAAATAACAAGATTTGCAAGATTTTGCAACATATATTCTTGTCAGTTTCTCACACAAAGGGGGTCAGTACGTTTTTATTCATACAGTATATAGTTTTACTCATCAAGGACACATTCAATTGATCAAAAGTGACAGTAAAGACATTTATAAGGTTACAAAAGATTTCTATTTCAAATAAATGCTGTTCTGATGAACATTCTATTTCATCAAAGAATCCTGAAAAAATCAGGTTTACACAGAAATATTAAGCAGCACAACTTTTCAGCATTGATAAAAATAAGAATTTCTTGAGCACCAAAGCAGCATATTAGAATGAATTCTGAAGGATCATGTGACACTGAAGACTGGAGTAATGATGCTGAAAATTCAAGGTTTGCCATCACAGGAATAAACTACACTTTAAAATATACTAAAAAAATATATATTTTTTTTTAATTGTAAAAATATTTCATAATATTACTGTATTTTTGATCAAATAAATGCAGCCTTGGTGATGCTAAGAAAATGTTTTTTTTGTTGTTTGTTTGTTTGTTTTTTAATCTTACCAACCTTGCATGACCAGGTGAACTATTCCTTCAAGCAATATGCAAGTTATTTAAAAATGTTAAAAACAGTTGATTCTTCAAATTCAGTGTGAAAGTTTAATAAATTCCTACCACCAGGAATTATACTGTATATCTTCATCAAAATCTTCTATAATACTATTGAACTATTCATTCAAGCAATGTGCAGTTTATTTACTTTAATAAAAAAACAAGTTAAAAATAGTTGAGTCTTCAAATTCAGTGTCAAAGCATAACCCGTTGAATAAATTCATATACCACCATTGTTGACTGAAAGTCTTATAGTATCTTCATCAAAATCTTCTATAATAATTTTACGGTACTAATCCAAAATCTATGTAGCGGTCGTTGAAAGAATCATCCTCATTGGTCATAGAGCCCGACTGTATACATTAAGTCATCTGGAAAAGTCTACTTAGGAAGCAATTCTGCCCACGTCACTAATAACACTCCTGCACTGGAGACTCAGAAGCATTTGTTTTCAGCTGAGATGATGTTAGTATGTTGCTTTTACTGCTTATCTGCAATGCTTTCTGTGATTTCCTTCACCATAAAGGACATATGCAGCCAAACACTAATTTGGCCAAAAGTGGCATCTTAGAAAGCAGCATGATTAAGTTGTCTAGCTATTCAGACAGGCTGTATGTTGGTAGCACCACAGTAATGGATTGAAATGCTGTCTCTGGTTATATAGCACATGACACCACCCCTCGTCTGTGCCCTGGCACCAGAGTACAGCATAAGCACCTCCAGAGGCTGGATATTTTATGGAATCCTGCTGTCAGGCCAATCACCGATGGTCTGTGTGACCATAATTACTTCCTGTGGCTTAATAATAAACGTTGAGACTCTAGCCATGATCCTGGTTCATTTGCCCCCCTGCTGTTCGACTGGAATGCACTTTAAATGACTTTGTGTTACACAACGTTGCACTTACTAAACACTTGTCAGTGTGTACAGTGCCGTTTCCCACTGCAGTTGCATTCATTCTGCATAGGGCTCCTATTCCTGGTGCAATCAGCTGTATTCTTGGTTATTGTGTATTGCAGTGTTCACAATGAGCAGATATTTTCTTATTTGTGCTTTATATGTATTATATGTTAAAGATTTGAACAGCCTGTACAGATGTTTTACTGTAACTTTGTCATACTTGAGCAGACTGTTCAGTCCAGAATACACTACACAACTTTTGCCCAGATTTTAGCCATGATTTACAGTCTGGAAGATTCAACATTAGTTTCCTTTGCAGTCTGACTGTCAGTCTGCAGACTTGACTTGACAGATTTCACAGAAAATCACGTAGGCCTAATGTATGATGCACAGATTCCAATTTTTTAGCTTCAGACTATGATTCTATGCAGGCAGAGGAAATCAAAGATTTTTGACATTTTGAGAATTTTAGAGCACATATTGTTTTCAGTTGTCATGCTAGCAATGAGGCACATGTTTCTGCATGAGTTTGCGTTCAGAGCAACACAAACTTATGTCTGACAGTGTGTGTGTGATCCTCAGTTGTTTAGTGTCTGATGCCTGTTTTTCCTCTGTAACTATTTACAAAGTTGGCAAATGTGTGATGGCTAGAGTGATGCCAAACTATTCGTTCAGAAACTGCTGAATCATTCAGGAACTAACAATTGACTGACTGCAAGTGAGTTATTGAAAGTTTTATTCAAATGATCCGCTCCAAAAATGCTGATTCATTCAGGAACTAAACAATTGACTGACTGTGAGTGAGTTATTGAACCATTCATTTAAATGATTCGTTCAAAAAATGCTGATTCATTCAAGAACTAAACAATTGACTGACTGCGAGTGAGTTATTCAAACGTTCATTCAAATGATTCATTCGAAAGATGCAGATTCATTCAGGAACTAAACAATTGACTGACTGCGGGCGGGTTATTGAAACCATTGAAATGATTAGTTCAAAAAAGGCTGATTCATTCAGGAACTAAACAACTGACTGACTGCGTGTGAGTTATTGAAACCTTCATTCAAATGATTCATTCAAAAAATGCTGATTCATTCAAGAACTAAACAATTGACTGACTGCAAGTGAGTTATTGAAATGTTCATTGAAATTATTTGTGCAAAAAATGCTGATTTATTCAGCAACTAAACAATTGACTGACTGCAAGTAAGTTATTGAACTGTTCATTCAAATGATTTGTTCAAAAATGCTGATTCATTCAGGAACTAAACAACTGACTGACTGCGTGTGAGTTATTGAAATCTTCATTCAAATGATTCATTCAAAAAATGCTGATTCATTCAAGAACTAAACAATTGACTGACTGCGAGTGAGTTATTGAAATGTTCATTGAAATTATTTGTGCAAAAAATGCTGATTTATTCAGCAACTAAACAATTGACTGACTGCAAGTAAGTTATTGA
>JAFVLL020010554.1:0-11437 GCA_021397915.2 Tor tambroides
ATTGTCCCACTTCAGGTCCTGATAAATTGTGGTGTCCAGGAATCTGAATGACTCCACTGCAGTCACAGCGCTGTCCATGATGGTGAGTGGGGGGAGTGCAGGGGGAGTATTACTGTCTCTGGTGGGACATGTAACATGCTGTCTGTATTTTGGCAGTTCACAGGAGAGATTTGCTTTATTAAAGTCCCCTAGAATGATTAAAACAGAGTCCAGGTGTTATTGTTGTTCTGTGTCTGTGATCTGATCAGCGAGTTTCTGTAAAGCTGAGCTCACGTGCACTTGCGGAGGAATGTCAACTCGCGAGAATGAACGAGCAAAACTCTTGCGGCAAATAGAAAGGCTTACAGTTAATGAAGAGCGCTTATAGGTTGGGACAGTACATCTTCTTTAACACAGTTACATCTGTACACCACCTTTCGTTGATGTAAAAGCATGTCCCTCCGCCCCGCGTGATTTCCCCATTGATTCTGCGTCGCGATCTGCTCCAAACAGCTGAAAGCCCGGCAGATGTAACGCGCTGTACGGAATGTTGGGTTTTGTTGGGTAGAGAGCGGAGATTTGCCAGATGGATGCTAGGCAACGGCATTTGAAATCCGCTGAGCTTCACGAGCATGCCGGCTTGCTTCCCTCTTCTGCGTGTCCTGAAGCGTTTGATCAGCACCACTGCTCCGCCAAATACAACGTTCAGCAAAACGTCCGAATAATTGAAATCCGGAAAAAGATTTTGTGGTGTGTTCTGCCGAATGTTCAGCAGTTCATCCCTGATAAACTGATCGTGTTTGAGAAACAAAAAACAGGAAAAACTAACAAAAACAGCACAAACACTGGAGAGCTAAGCACTGTGGCTAGGGTTGCCACACATCCCTTAAAATAAGGAATCGTCCCGTATTTAAAGGTAAAATGATGCTGCCCGTATCAAATCAATACGGGATGCGATTTGTCCCGTATTTTACAAAGGCCAACACATAGTTGAATAAACAAATAAGTATTTTGCACTGTTTATAATACTAATAGCAATTATAATGAAATCAATTTCATAAGAAGTATTAGAGAAGCTCATTTGAGCATGATTGCATTTTGGTGTCTTTGTTTCCATATAGTGATGGAGTCTCCAGAACGCGCACCATTAAAGCCCATTCACATGAGCGCAGCATGTGCTAAACCTGTGCAGTTTAAAACATCTAGAGCTCACGTCCACCCTTTGAACACAGGCTCTCCAGATGTAGGGCTGAATGGGAAAGTTATCAATTGCTCTGTCCAGTGATGAATGCACAGTTTGCAGAGAAGCATTTCAGTTGCTCACGGTGGACTGTCTGACTTAAAAGGATAGTTCACCCAAAAATGAAAGTTCTGTCATAATTTACCCAGGTTGTTCTAAACCTGCATAAATTTCTTTCTTCTGTTGAACATAAAAGAAGATACTTTGAAGAATGTGGGTAACCAAACAGTTTCTGGGCCCCAATGACTGATAGTATTATTTTCTCTACTATAGAAGTTACTGAGGACCAGCAGCTGTTTAGTTACCAACATTCTTCAAAGTATCTTCTTTTGTGTTCAACAGAAGAAAGAACTTTATGCAGGTTTATAAAAACCTGGGTAAATTATGACAGAATTTTCATTTTTGGGTGTACCATACCTTTAAAGTGACAGACATGTGTGCTTCTAAAGGTATAATATAATATTCCAAACATTATCAGAGCTTGGTAGACATAATTATTATATTTTTGGACATGATTACACAGATGAATTAATAGATTATAATTAATGTTAATTATAATAGACCCATATTTATTAATTTATCATTTATATTTATCATAAATATATACATAGTAAATAATCATATATGTCATATACAATTTGGCATTTGAAAAAGTTTAAAAAATGCTAAATTATTTAGATAAAAATGGGACAAATAATTACATAATAATGAAGTCCTAATTTTAGCAAATTAATTAAATAAATAAATAAATGAATTAATTTCATCCAGGTAACAGCTGCAGAAATGTCAAAAAAGACTACTAATAATGAATAATTATAAATAATGAAATTTAAAATAACAATATTAATGTGTTCTGTTGCAAATTTACATATTTGAGCATGTTTTTTCATGGTTTATTGTTGAGCTATGAGTTCCTCACTGATTATTTGTCCTTGTTGTTTTTTTTGTGGTAGAGGGTCATGAATGGGTGTCCCTTAGTTTGCCTCGCTGAAGGTGGCAACCCTAACGGTGGCTGCCATGTGCAGCACCATCTTAGCCATCTTAGATCAGAGCTTGGTAGACATAATTATTATACATAGACAGATAGATAGATAGATAGATAGATAGATAGGGTGTGAATCTGTGGGGTTTTCTGGTGCAGCAGGTGAGAATGGTGCGTCTGATCACACCTCTGAGTATGAGGAGAAGAAGTAGTGACGCCTGACTCGGCGAACCCCATTAAAGTGGCAAATTATTAATATGAGCTGCAGTGGGCATGGCTCATGTTCATGTTTTATTAAAAACTAATGCAATTACAGACAAATACACCAAAATACACTATCATTTCCCTGCAAATTCGGACAGTTCACTGAGGTTCATGTGGAACGTTATTTCACAGAGGCAGAGCATTAATGACCAATGAGTTCCTAAAACACACACACAATCACATGTGAGGTGTGTGTGTATTCCAGGCGTTTGACCTCCTTTCACATGGCTGAACACAGCTGTACAAACTCTACAGACGACAGTAACTGAGGAACTGAGAACGATGTCTCTAGGCACCAAACGCTCGCACACACACACACACACTTGGCATGTTTTATTCATGCACACACTCTCTCTCTCACACGCAGACATCAGAGCGGAGCAGACAGAGTGGAAACAGCGACTGTGTTTGTTTCTAAATAGAGCGTGTTTATCAGGAGGGTCTAAAGTAAACAAACAGCACGTGAAGAGAGACGGCTGGCGAAGCAGTGGCACATTCGCCCGTCTCTCCCCGGCCTGAATGCCATTCACAAATCTTTAAAATACACTTCAGTTCCTGAATGTGGATTAAGACAGTAAGCTTCAGTAAGTATACCATAATTAATAAATAAACATATATTATATACAAATATATACTAAATATATTAAATACATAACATATGTACTGTATTAAAATATATTTCAAATGTCTTTATTATAATAGTTATATAAATATAATAAATATAAATATAAAATGTTTGTTTATATTTATAGATTTTATATATATTACAGTAAATATATATATATATATATATATATATATATATATATATATATAAATAATATTATATTTAATTTAATTTATTTATTTAATTTAAAATTTATTTAATTTATTTAATTTTATATTGATATAACATCAATAAACCAACATTAATAAAGTTTAAAAATTATTTTAAATGGTGCGTTATAATAATGGCAAATATTCTACAAACATATACAGAGATAAAAGACAGATAAAACACATACTGTATATTCAAAAAATATATTTTATGTATTTCAAATAACATTGAAAAATGATCATTGAAATTATATTTTTAAAATAACTAATATAACAAATAATAAGCAGAAAGGTATGCATACATATACACAAAGTAAAGTTTATTAACATTTAAACATTTACACACACAAATAGACCCAGCTTTACAGTGAAGACCTAGAAAATGAATGTGCATAACAGACTTAAGTGCACTTTGTTTTTAATATGAAACACTGAATACATCAACTTGCTGTTTTATCATTCCACACGATCTCATCACGAAAGGCTAAAAGCTGCCCTGTCCCAACATATCACTCAACCCGGAAACCAGCAAACCCAAAAAAAACAAGTCGGATCTATCGGCAGCTCTCAAGACAAGCCAACCAGACGTTACATAACACCTGTCTGGGCTGGAGGTCAGCGCAGGACTCCCTCTGCCGATGAGGACACCCTCACTAATTGCTGAGTGATGCGGAATGGGTGCAATAGGGTCCCATGGAGAACGGGGGACCCTTCTCTTTAGGCTCTTCAGGTTCTGTTTAGGACCCGCTGGGTGGTCAGGATTATGATCTGGGAATCATGTGAAACGTGGCGTTTGCGGCGGCAGACATGATGTACTCGCTCTCGCTGCCGTATATAGGCCACTCTCTGGGAACACTGTGTACCGGCAGCAGCTCACGTCACACACGCTCACAGCATCCCGCGGCACACAGTGATCTCATCTACTACAACACGACCGCTGAAGCACAAATACAAACTGCTAGGAAAAACGGGCTGCTCTTGTGATGTAAAAGAAAGTTTACAACTACAACAATCAGAATCATTTGGCAGTGTTTAAGTAAACAACTACCTAGCAACCTGCCAGAATACCCTAGCAACCACTTAGAAATCCCCTAGCAACCATCCCAAACACTCTAGCAAATACATGGCTTTGTTAAAAACATGCGATCAGAAAACCTCACCAAGCACATAGCATTACTACATTACATTACATAACATTCAGAATGCCATGCCAACCACATAGCAACACCCAAGCAACCACACCATACAAATTAACAACACCATATCATGGTAAAAAAAAAAAAAAAACTAATCAGAAAACCTCACCAAGGACATAGCAACGCCCTAGTGACCACATAGAAACACACACAACATTCCAAACACCGTAGCAACACCCTAGCAACCACCTCAAACACTAGCAACCTCACCAAGAACACAGCAACAGCCTAGAAACCACCTAGCAACACACTAAAACATTCAGGATACCTTGTCAACTACATAGCAACACCCAAATAACCGCCCCATACAAACTAGCAACATCATATCACTGTGAAAACTATCCAGAAAACTCACAAGGACAATGCCCTAAAAACCATATAGCAACACACTAAAACATTCCAAACACCCTAGCAACACCTTAGCAACACAATTCAATTCAAAACACATTTCATTTGTCCCCAAGAGGCAATTTGCAACCATTCAGAACACCCTGTCAACCTAGCAACACCATAGCAACCACCACAAACACTCTAGCAACTTTATATCACGGTAAAAACTGATCAAAAACCACACAAGGACAAAACAGCACCTTGAAAACCACATAGCAATGCACTAAAAACATTCAGAACACATTAGAAACCACATAGCAACACCCTGGTAACCATATAACACCTAAAACCATTCAGAACAACTTGAAATCTGAATCTGAAAACAAGGCATAGTATTTGCGGTTTTGCTTCACAGATAATTTATATTTGTTTTAAGGAGTTTTACATTTTAAAATTTTTACTAGAAAACAATCACAGTATTTTGCAGTGAAATAATGCAAGAGGAATTTACTGTAAAACTTAACCGATTCAGAAACAGAAAAAGAGAAATGCTGCTTCCAAAAAGGACTCTCTGTTTCCTCCTGCTGACATTCTCCCCAGGAAAATACGAGTATATGACCTTTTGATTTCACCTCCAGCAAGCGTGTGCTCACACACATACAAACACATGCAGGCAGTGTGTGCAAACAGTGGAATGTGTTTAATGCTTTAGTGTCTATCAACAAAAGTGGTGAAGACATTAAGATCTACATGTGAATAATGCACTCTAAAGTCTCTCCAGATCACCACTTCAACTCACATCAGTACTTCATAGCTGCTCTTACTTCCAATTTTACATTAGACCTCAATTGATAGTAACACAGTTGTTGTGCACACTAAAGCATCTGCATATCAACATACCATAAAACACTGAGAAACACATAGCAACACACTAAAACATTCCAAACCCCTTAGCAACCACATAGCAACACACTAAAACATTCCAAACACCTTAGCAACCACATAGCAACATTCTAGCAACTTTATAGCATGGTAAAAATGAATCACAAAGCCTCACCAAGGACACTGCAACACACTATCAACACACTAAAACCTTCAGAACACCTTAGCAACCACACAGCAACACCATGGCAACCTTATAGCATGGCAAACACCCAATAAACTCTAGCCAACCTCATAGCATGGTGAAAACTAATAGGAAAATCTCACCAAGGACATAGCAACACCCTAGAAACCACATAGCAACACAGTAAAACATTCCAAACCTCTTAGCAACCACATAGCAACACCCTAGTAACCACTCCAAACACTCTAGCTACTTTATAGCATGGTAAAAATGAATCTGAAAGCCTCACCAAGGACATTGCAACACCCTAGCAATACTCTAAATACATAGCAACACATTAAAACTTTCAGAACATCTTAACAACCAAATAGCAGCACCCTAGCAACCTCATAGCATGGTAAAATGAATCGGAAAACCTCACCAAAGACATTGCAACACCCTAGCAAACACCCCAAAAACTCCAGCCAACCTCATAGCATGGTGAAAACTAATAGGAAAACCTCACCAAGAACATAGCAATGTCCTATAAACCACATAGCAACACTCAGTAAAACACTCAGAACAGCTTAGCAACCACAAAGCAACACCCTGGAAACCACCCCGAAAACTCTAGCAAACCAAAAAGCATGGTAAAAGCTACTCAAAAACCTCACCAAGTACATAGGAACTGCATGGCAACACACTAAAAACACTAAGATCACCCTGTCAACAACATAGCAACACCCCATACAATATGGTTAACAAAATAAATAAATTAAAAAAAAAGAAAAGAAAGAAAAAAAAATGGTAAAAAGTAAACAGAAAACCACAAGGACATAGCAACACCCTAGCAACCGCATAGCAACACACTAAAACATTTAAAACACCTTAGCAACCACATGACAACACACTAAAACATTCAGAATGTTTTAGCAAAAACCCTAGAAACCACCCCAAAAACATACTAGTAACCTCTAGTATGGTATAAATTAAAACAGTAAACCTCACAAAGAACATATCAGCAGCATAGCAACTAGGGATGTGCCCGAATAGCAAATCCATATTTGGAAAGGCACCGAAATCGAATAATTCGATCTACGGGCCACTAAAGGGACATGGTTAGCCGCTTGCTAGCGGTTCCCTTTTACATTACAGTACATCAAATTTCACTAACCACATAAACAGAGTAAGGAGAGATGACTGATATAACGATGGTGAATGATTTGCAGATCCTGAGCACCACTGACAAACATCTAGGCTAATCTTGTGAACTCTGGGGTGAGTACTGCCGCTCCGTAGTATACACAGAGTACAAGCAATCTCTAAAGGGAAATTTGAAAGCAAATATGCTTCGAAAACTATTTTAATGTCCCGCATATTAATAACGGTTCCCTGATGCCCACAATTTATATACAGGATAATTACCCATCTATATAATTGTGAGAGAAAGCATTGAAATATATTTTCATGTATTTATTCCCTTTAGGGGTGCCGTAATACATCGAACACCGTATTTGGATTCGAGCACATCCCTAATAGCAACCACATAGCAACACCCTGGATATAACCCCAGCAACCTCATAGCATGGTAAAAAAAAAAAAAAAATTATATATATATATATATATATATATATATATATATTAAAACATTAATAAAGTATATCCAGGTGGATGTTGCACACTGGTGGTGGTTGAGGAGATTCCTGCTTGTATGTAAAGCGATTTGAGTGCCTAGAAAAGCGCTACTGTATATAAATGTAATGAATTATTATTATTATTATTATATTAAAGCATGACTTATCTAATTTGATTAACTTCTACTAAGTGGCTGATAAAGTAATGTTTGATTGGTCGTAAGGCCTTTGACATCAACAAGCTGATAATCCTACTGACTTTATTATCCTAACCCTGCAGAATAATATGGTTAGTTGCATTTATTCTCTGCATTCATGGTTTTATCCTCTGTGGTCAGAACAGGCCTGTGACCCAGTTTCGGGTCGCGATCCTCCAATTGAAAACCGCTGGATATTACATTACAAGGACTGAACCGATTTGCACTAAAATAATATGCAGGAATCAAATGTCAGTCCCTGCAACTGAAAGTCTGTACTACATTATGCAATAATCCCGCTGCTGTTTAATCTGAGCGCCGTTCTGTTTACTGTTTGAAAACATGTAATGCATGGGAGTCCTGTAATCACCCATGGCTAAAAATATCACACTATAATGCTTGCTGAGCATAAAGTATGTACATAAGGAGAATTTAACAGGAACGGACGTAAGACGAGTAAGAAACGGATCTAATGAAGCCTGTCAATACACTAAAGACACATGAACAAAAGTCACATTGGATCATAGAGCTGAATAAAAATATCAGATTTTTTTTCTCATTTTGTAACCGACTTTTCTTTATGTTTTAAAGATGTTTATTTTGGATTGTTTGACTACTTAAAAGAGATGCCTATATTAGAAAATCTTAATTTGTGTTTCCTGCTAGCTAAATTTCTCATACATAAACAGAAATCTGGCTCTAAAGCTCTCTTTTCTTTATTCAAAGTTGATCTAGACAAGTACATCGTAACTATACAAAGTTCTGTTAATCCTAAAGCAGTGAAAAACTGCATCACTGTATTTGTCTTATATGTGTCCTCTTAAGGTGTAAATGTATGTCTATTATTTAGTTATTTACCCGGCAACACATTCCTTATGAAAATTAACCATGGTTAAATCATGGTTACATCATGCTACATTAACCATGGTATAACCACGATATTTGTAGTAAAACTATGGCTATACAGAAATCAGAAAAATAGATTTGTGAACCCGCTCCGAGGTTCCGATCTGAATTAAATGATTCATGAACCCGCTCAAGTCCCGATCTGAATTAATTATTCACGAACCCGCACTAAAGTCTCGATCTGAATCAAATGATTCACGAACCAGCACAGGTCCCGATCTGAATCAATGATTCACCAACGCACACCGAAGTCCAAATCTGAATCAATGATTCACCAACGCACACCGAAGTCCCAATCTGAATCAAATGATTCGCACTCGGAAGTTCCGATCTGAATCAGGCCCCGTTTACACTAGTGCGTTTTCGTTTTAAAACGCATAACTTTTGCTACGGCTACGCCTATCGTTTACACTACTCCGGCGTTTTCGACCCTCGAAAACGGAGACTTTTGAAAACGCTGCAGACCCCGTTTTAGTTGAAAACTAATTCGTGTTAGTAGGGTAGTGTTTCAGTGTAAACGGACCAAAACGGAGACTTTTGCGTACTTTTGCACATTCGCTCTGTGTATCCTTGATGACCGTGTAAACAATAACATCATGCAATAACAACAATAACATCATGGGGGTAGATTCCTCATTCGACCGCTCCAAGCACGCAAATGTCCGCCATCTAAATAACAGGGAATCTACCTATACATATCTATGGTATATCATATCTATCTACGTCAATTTAAAACGACAACGCACTAGTGTAAACGGGGCCTCAAAAGATTCGCGATCCGCGTTCAAAGCTGTAGCATTTTTGCTCACTGTTGTTTTTTTGGGGGGCCTATTTTTAACCTGTGGCCATGTAAAGATGTTGTTCTTGTGCTGTGCGTCTGTTCCAGACTCTGTCCAGAGCGATCAGGCCACTGAAGGCAGACGAGTGCATGAAACTACAACTACAAGCACAACACTAAAAACAGCCCCGCGAGAGAGCAGCCGTCCCAGAACAACAGGGCAATTCAAGGTAAAAGCATATTCCATCCTTCACTGAAAACCAAAATCAAATCAAAACAAAACACTATCATTACTTGATATTAAATAAATGTTAACGGAAATACAATAAAAACTACTTAAAGGGTGCATTTCAGCTAGGTGCCAAGGTAACATTTCTTTTTTTTTTTTTTGCTTAGTTAACTATGTAGTAAGTACAAGTATTAAAATAACAAAAAGCCCAAACTTAAATATATATATATATATATATATTTTTTTTTTTTTTCCAAAGAATATAATAAAAAAATACCAAAACAGACAACAAAAAAAACACAAAATATAAAAATAAAATCTAATCTAAATGCAAACAGTCTAATATGTAATTATAATAAAACAGTGATTCCAGGCTAAATTTCAAAATAAAATAAAATAAAATAAAATAAAATCAATATCCTTGTATTATCAGAAACATTCAGCTCAGGTCTGTCCTTGGATAGATATTGTTTTTTTTTTTTTCCCAGTCAGATTGTTTAGAAAAATGAGAGCCACATCTGCAAATCTGAAACTGGGACACAAGACGGTACTTTAACATTGACAAAATATTCTTCACCTTTAAAGCACATAAGGAGCAATACATAACTGAGAGATACATCGTTATGTTATTAAAGTTTCAGATCATGATACAGATCCATCATGCATATCAACAAATGTCACTTAAACCAGATTAAAGTGGTTTAACATCCACTGTGAGTTAACTGGAATACTGTAACCTTTATAAACGTGTTCACTAATAATAATAATATGGATATGTACTACAGTAAAAGTCCAGTTGTCCAGTAGATGGATGGTTGGTTTCAGACCCTCCTCCTCTCAAAGCTGCTTATCTGGACTGGCGGTCCAATGTTGCTCCAGACTCCAGCTCCGGCAGATGGAAAACACCCTGATAATTCCCGAAGAGAGGATTACACTCAACACATCCTACAGCAGGCCTGCATGAACGTTATGGGATGCTCAGGATGGATATGTGAAGCGGTCACATGACCTGGAAGTGACTCTCAATATACGGTTAGGAGGATATACGAAGCCACAGGTCTAATAAAAACATAAAAAATAAATGCATAGGTAACAAAACTCTACTTATCATCACGCATTTGAGCGTGTGAACAAGTATAGAACTTGCGACTCAACATCACTATAATATACCTCAAATTACTGAGGGTTTAGTAATGGGAACAAACCCCTAACCAAGTATTAATGGTCATTTCTGTGTTGGAATGGATCTGTGAGGATGGTGATCCCAGCTGGGATTCCCAACATCCCAAAAATAAACAAAACACTGATAAATATGCCTAGAACAATACTGACATCTAGAGGCCACTGCCTGCATGCACATACACACACACACACACACACACCAAAACACAAAAATATATAATAATATATATTAATATATATTAAATTTGAAAAACAACAACAACTTTATTGTATACAATAATAGTTATAGTTATAATTTTGTTATTGATATATCATTATATAAAAAAGCATATGCAATAGCAAACAGCACTCATGTTTTCTGTAGAATTTTAAAAAATTATTAAAACTAGATTTTAAAGAGATTTAAAATAATATTAACATTTAATTTGAATTATTATTATTATTTATAATCTTGTGTTAATATGTGTTAATATTTTGTTTCTACGGTTTAAAACTGGTACTGGATACAAAGCATGAATGAATTACAAATATAATTTTACAAAAAAATAGAATAATATATATAACATTATAATAAATATAATTATATAAAAAGAATTTGCTAAATAAATACATGTTAATATAAAACATTTACATGCAATTTTTTACGTTTTGTTGTAACA
>JAFVLL020010555.1:0-23658 GCA_021397915.2 Tor tambroides
ATTAGCTGTGCTCCAAATCCTAGTGAGCCTGCTGTTTGCTGCCTATGTAGGCAGCTTTATAACCTTCATGGAGCCTCGTAAGTGACCAATTTGTTCATTCTACTTTGGCAACAACTTAATGAACCACAAAATAGCACTTTAAACAGGACAGTTGAGAGAGTTTGTAGTTAGCATGTTGCTAAGCTAACAGCACAATAACAATTAGACCTATAAAATGCATACCACATAGAAATGTTTAATTACTAATTTCTTATCTCTAGATAATTTTAAGTATTGAATAAAATATAAGTGTATTTATAATGAATATTTGTCTTGCTACTTTTATTGAATTATTTTTTTTCACATTTTGGAATAGCTTGAACCACAACAGAATGAGTTAGTCTTTTAAAGCTGCATGTGCATGATTTATTGTGTGGTTGACAGAAGCAGTCCTCATCAAACTGCAAGCACAATATGGTCAAAAGTGGTACTGACTCCCTCCAGATGTGGAGGAATCTCAATATGTTGGACCTTGTTTACATCAGCATATAGTCTTGTTTTGAATGGATTGGCAGAATCAGGGGTGTAAATGGCTTTAGAGTCCTGCTCAGAAGTGCCTTTGTCCCAGGGATTTGTTGGGTAATGTGGACACAGAAAAGACAACTCACACATTGCTGCCAGGTGACACACACATCTGTGTGTTTACGATGTCTCCTCAGGAGGTCACAGAGATTAATGAACCTGAAATAACTCCTGTTAGCAGGTGAGAGAGAGGGAAGGGGTTTCCAGGTGTGAAGTGGAGGAGAAAAAGAATAGAAGGACAGATGGAGAGATAGAGGAGAGCACTCGCCATTGATTAAATTAATCAGTAGAGCTTATACTCCACTCCTTGTGTGGTTCTGGGAGTTTAACTTCTCTACCAATAAGTTAGCTAAAAAATGACTGTATGGTACAAAAGTTTGGGGTCGGTAAGAGTTTTTAGTGAAAGAAGTTTCTTTTGTTCACAAAGCTGTATTTATCTGATCAAAAATACAGTAAAAATAGTAATATTGTAAAATATTATTACAATCTAAATGAAATGTTTTCTATGTTCACATATTTTAAAATGTAATTTATTCCTGTGATGGCAAAGCTGATTTTTTTAACAGCTATTACTCCAGTATTCAGTGTCACATTATCCTTCAGAAATCATTCTAATATGTTGATTTGGTGAAACATTTCCTTATTATCAATTTTGAAAATAGATGTGCTGCTTAATATTTTTAATAGAAACCATTGTGTTTTTTTAGGATTATTTGATTAATAAAATAACAGCATTTATTTGAAATTGAATTGTTTTGTAATCATGTAAAATTCTTTAGAATAATTAAGTGCATCCTTGCTGAATAAAAGTATCATTTTTTTTCAAAAAAAAAAAATTTTTTATTGACCTCAAACTAGTTGAATCTGAAAATATTCTTAAAGCTGAGGTGGTACTAGATGCCATTTAAACTCTGGGGAAATCAGTCTACAAATTGCTTGCTTACAGTTGACTCTAGATATTAAGTTAGGATAGAAGAAAGTCTTTTAACATCCAAAAAATTGTTCAGTTCAGTCTTAAATCTTCAATCATTCATCAAATACAGGTTTTAGAAGAGTTGGCCAAGCAGAATGGAGTTCCCACATGTATTTCTAACATTACAGTGCACAAGGAAATTGCACTTTCAAATCCTCTCCTCTCGGTTCACTTTTCATTCTTTCTTCACCCTCTCTCCGTCTCTAAAACCCATGACCTGGAGCAGAGAGCAGGGATGAAACAGACTCAAAACACTGACTGGCTCTCTCTGTCAATTAAATACTTGTGTGCTGAAAGAAGGAGAGACAGAAAAACAGAATTGATTGACACTTTGGAGTTAATCCCCATATCAAGGACTCTTGGAGAGACGGGATACACTTAGAGCACAGGGGATCAACGACAGGAGTGAAAGAGAGCGAAATCAAGTAAGGAAAGGAGAGAAGATGGGGGAAGGTATCAGAATACATTATGGACACACACACAGGGATAGACTTATCTATCCATCTTTATTCCCTCTCTCTCCATGTGTGTCTCTGTCCAGTCTCCAGGGGGGATGGACGCTGCTGTCCGTGCCTGAGGTGATGACCCCTCGCTGGGCAGAGGATGCAGCAGCAGTGGGGTTGGAGGTCTGGTGGTATTGCTGGTGTCCTGCTGAACAAAAGGTCTCTATGAGTGAAACACACAACAGCATTTTAATGAGCCACAGTCTGTTAATATTTTAACACTCAGTTAGGACTCTTCCAGGCTCGGGCAGCAGGGAGTGGAAAGAAAGGTGCTTGTAGAGATGGTTAAGTGCAATAAATTGAGCTCTGAGCTGCATGAGATGAGTTTTTGAAGTTTAATCACAATGGATGTCCTATTGGGTTCAGTTTCTGAGATTGAACTAATGTGTTTGTCTCATATGTATCTGTAAATATTGCTAAATGCATTGTGGGATGCTCAGGAATGGAAAATAACTTGAACATATCTTCAAAATTAAATTTAGTGTTTGCATTTGAAGGAAGGAAAATTATCTAGAATTATACCCAGACTAGACTGGAATTACAAGTGTAGAAATAAAAGAAAGAAGAAGAAAAAGAAAGGTGGAATTCTTGTTTCTGTCTCTAAAGGGCTTAGTAGAGGAAGTTATTTACCCATCAGGCCCTGCGTGGTAGAGTAAACGTCCACTGGTGTGGAACGCTGCTCTTGAGGCACACCCACCAAAGAGGATCATGGGAAACTTATTCAAAGCTACAACAATAATGAATGAATTGAAGTGATTTGTTTTTTATTTTTGGGGTATAAAAAATGAGTGGCCATAGTCATAATTTGCATGGACTGGGGAAAAAAGGCTGCATTTCTAAATTGTATATATTACCAGTTAAAATTCTGAACTGTACCCATTTATTTATTTATTTGTTTGTTTGTTTGATGATTATTGTAGATAATAAATAATTTAAAATTAAAATAAAACCAACAAAATAATTATTTATTACAGTTATAGCGTTATAGCTGCATGCTCTGTTTATTCATTTAATCAACTCCATGAGTTGAATTCTGGGATACTTTTTAAACATGCCGGGCACTTGGCTGCTTTTCCTTCAAAAATCCATCAGATCCCCCCCCCCCCACACACACACAAAGCTAATTTCAAACATTTTATATTTAAGATAATGAGCAACATGCAATCAGTCACATGTAGCTAGTATGGTAAATAATACAATGTGAATCTGTGGGATAAATGGCTCCTCGCTGCTCCAGATTTTCATTTGATTGACAACGTACCAGCATTAGCAGTAAAGTTCTTTCAGAAGTGAAATATTTATCTTGGTCCTGTCTGTAATCCATCCCTCTGGTTTTTGTTGTCTTCAGGTTAAAGTTGAGACTCCTCTTTTGTCCTCACATGTCACAACACCGTTAACCAGCATCTGCTGCAGAAAGGCCTCATGGGAATGCCTTCCTATACCTGTGCTAAAAGCTTTTCCTTCAGGTGTGTGTGTGTGTGTGTGTGTGTGTGTGTGTGTGTGTGTGTGTGTGTGTGTGTTAACCTTTGACAGCACTGGAGTTCAGATGCGTTAACACTGACTCTCTCACCGTGTTTGAAAATAGTTAAAGTGAAGGAGAAGAAAGGAAAGAAAGGGAGAAAGAGAAAAAAACAGAGAGGAAATCAAGGGGACAGACCCTTGGGCAGACGCTTTTTTCCCTCGTTCAAAGGATCCGCCGGATCAGCCGGAGACTTCAAGTGAAACCTGATAATGTTAGTGGTCAGAGAAACATTTACAGGTGGCATACACATTACTCTCTGTCGCTTTTCCTGGCTTTTTCTCCCCTTTCTCCTTCTGCGAGACAGAAAATCTCAAACGCTTTTCTTTCCCTCGGGAAGACTTTGTTCTGAAGTGCTCTGGGATCATTGTTGTGGCTCTCCTTCAAGCGTGTTTCATTTTTAAACAGTTTCCTCTCTGTGATGCTCTCAGATATGCTTCTCTCTCTGAGAAGGCCGGTAAACAGACAAACTATTTAACCGGCGAAAGACAAGAGATTTTTAGAATGATCGCAAGTCAAAGCCATATGTTCTCCTCTCTCTTTCTCTCCCTCTCGCTAATGAGTGTATTTCTCAGCTCCTCGGCGGATTAGGCCCGCAAAGAAAGAGCGAAGGAAAGAAAAGATCCAATTGAGAGATGCCGAGGTCCGCCGAGCTCAATGGAAGAGAAAAGCGGGCGAGAAAAAGGGGGCGAGAGGTAGAATGGCATGATCTGCAGGGGGCAGACCCTCACTCCAGGACCGTCGTCTCTTTTTCCCCCTGTCCTCCTCCGCTCTGCCTTTGGGATTCAAATGCCGTCTCATTAGTTTTTATTGGATTGAAATGTTTCGTGAGGTCTATGCTCACGTAAAGTTTGGTGGTGGGATTCGAGAGGCTAAGAGTGCGCCAAATAAGTTGTATCCTTTTGCCTTTCTTTTGCTCGGCTTTTCACAAGCTCATTCCCATCCCTCCTTCTGCGCCTGCTAATTGTGCTGTCGTCTTCACGCTTCAGTTTGCGGTGAAACTGCTTAGAAGTTAAAATAAAGGAGCTGTTTTCTCTCTCTGCACACTTCAGTTCTCTGTTCCTGCTTTTCTGAGTGCAAATTGATGTGTTTGACTCTCATGAGAGACTAAAGAAATGGGGACACGTTTTAAATATTTATTTATGTCCAGCTTATGAAGACAATACAAAATTCAGTGCATAAATAGTTCATTTGCTACATGAAATTACATATGCGTATGTCAATAATTTAATCACCAAAAAGAGAAACGACAGATTGTCAGTAAACTGAGATTTTAAAATTGAAAATCTGAATTTGAAATATCGGATATTTGCGCATTGTCTTCTCATTCTATTGACTTTTCTATTTTCAAATGAACACAAATATTCATGTGTTGTTTTTATTTTTTATTTTTAGTCATCTGATACTCACAAACCTTTATTTTTTTACATAATGATGTCCTTCTCTTAAAGTTCTTTGCTTACAGGGTCTGTCGCAGTCTCCTGCTATTGTGTTGTTTCCTGTGCTGGCTCCTGTTATCAGTGGAGATCTGCCTCTGTAGCTTTCTACAGCCTGGGACAAAAACACAAAGAGCCACTATACACACACACACACCTACTCACAAGCACGCTTTCCCAGGCTTACCCCAATTCAATGTATATTGGGTATATATCTGGGTGTTTCAACAACTATGGGCACTTGGAATTTTAGGAAATAAACTCTCTTTTTACACTCTCACAATTTAATTTGTTTAATGACAGTGTCCAGCATGGGAAATTGAAGCATCGCAAAGTAACTTAAAAAAAAGTAATTTTATTTTTATTTTTTTGGCTCCCACCCCGCATCCTCCTCCGCTCTACCTTTGGGATTCAAATACCATCTCATTAGCTTTTATTGGATCTAAATGTTTGGATTGAAATTGATTGGATTGAAATGAACGCACATTTTCTGAAACATTTCCACACTGTCAATTTAACCACATCTTAAATTATGTATTGTGTTTACCAACATTATGGAAATGATAGAAATGGCTGAAAGGGAAATGACATTTCAAGCATTATTTGGAATAAAATGAAAGAGAAAAAAAAAAAATGACACAATTGTTGGCCGTGAAAATGATGCTTAAGATGATACTAACTTATATGATGGATTTTCATATTTTAAGATTGGAAATCTGGGATAGTGGAAAAATAATACAGAAGAATTATACCTAAAAGAATAATATATTAAAGGCATTTTAATAAATTTAACGTGTAATGTGTACATACTGTACGTGTTTCTTTAGTTGAAGAAACACACGTATGAAATTCTAATATAGTAAGTATTGTGAATACTATATTGATCAGCGTGATGTCTTTCCAATATAATTGTCCACATGTGAGCTCAGTGTATAGGCACGGGCAAGACATAGACAAAGGCTTTTTTCTTACAAAGATAACAAACACACACACGCATACTCACAAAGACAAAACCCCTCCCCTGCCAAACTGCCCCTCGACCTCCCCTCTCACCCCCAAATCTACCCTCATTGTCACTAATCCCATCCCAAGATGTTATCAGCTGTGTGTGTGTATGTGTGTTATCTGCTGCACTGGTTATCTTAGAATAGGTCAAAACAGCAGAATGCAGCTACCGGTAACTTTCACCTCAGGTTAAACTTTAGCGTGCTCGTAAGTGTGCAGACACACGGGTTTAAACAACCCAGCAAACTCTTCAGACTCTTTCTGAAAATTACGGCCGATCTCTGCAGCATTCGTCCCACCGCCATTATGACGTTACCTCTCACTTGTTCACTGGGATTAAACCCTGAGAACTGATTACTCCTTTTTTTGTTCCGTCGTCCACTCACCCTTGTTTTCTTTTCTCTTTTTCTCTATCTAATAAGGATGACATGACCTAATCTAGGATCAGCACTCTTACCGCATTATTTTTTGACCCCCTCTCTCTTCCTTTAGTCTTTCACCTCCTCTCAATCAGCTCACTTTCCCTTGTTCCCTTTTTCTTTCTTCTACTCACCCATCCACTTTTATATATAGTTTGTCTCTTTCAATTCCCTCACTATTCAAACACTATAATTGGTCATATGCTAGGCTAACATGTGAATTAGCTAATTGGCCTGTCTCGTATGTTCGTTCATCCGCTCTTTTCTCGTTCTTTGATACGTCTCAGTTACCCTGTGTCCGCATTAGTGTGAGAAACTGAGTGCTCGTGAAAGCACACTAACACTATGTTTTGTTTCTCTGTAATGAATTAGCGTATGTCTGGGAGCGACGGTATATCCTGACTCTTGTTATTCAACTCTCATTTTGTTATTTTTCTCCTGTGTAGCGTGTGATTGAAAGCTTTAGCTTTCCTCTCTCTCATGTGAACGAGGGATGACAGAGAGCTACATGAGCCTTGCCGACGGGAGGAAGGAAAATTAGACAAATACGGTGGATAAATACACAGAGCAGGTGTTGAACAAAAACAGTCATTAATATAATGCCACGTGTTTGATTTGGCTTATGCATATGCCGTTATACCGCTTCAGCATCTTACATCTGTATCAAATAGTGTCATATAGTTCAAATCATACACAAATATGAGTTTGGCAACGTGCGTGTGAGTTTAAACAATTTAAAACAATGAAACGAATGTGATGATGTTGCTTCGGATCATAGTTTGTCTGAACTGGCAGTTCTAAAAGAAAATATATAAACAATTGACTGCTTTATTTAAAGCCAGAATCCTTTTTCTTCTTGATTTGTGTCTTTGGCGCTCTTTTTGACAATGTAACACATATTTATGTGATTTCTGAATATGTCAAACACATAAAACATTCATTGTGTATGTCTGCATTTGTTTCAGAGTATAAACTTTACACACCCAGAAACAATTCCTGAGATCTTCTGACAAAAGAGAGATTTCCTAATCTTCAGCTTGCAAGTTCTGATAGAGCAATATCAGATCAAATGCACATGCAACAGATGGACCGTATTGTGCTGGTTGTAAATAATTGAGAGGTCGTGACACGGGTATGAGAGAATGTGCGTTTTAATAGTGAAATCAGATTAGGCATAGATCACAATCCACACACACACACACACACACACACACACACACACACACACACACACACACTTCTGCCTATACTTCAACTTAAAAACAAGTTCAGTTGCTGCCTTAAATTTCAAGTATAGCCTTTTATCAATTTGGCTGTACAAGTAATTTCAACTTAAATTATATTAAACTAATTTTTTTTAAATTATATTATTTTGATGAGTTAAAGTAATGGAAAAACATGTTGCCATGACTTATTGATCAGATACACTATATTGCCAAAAGTATTGGGTCGCTCCCTTCTAATGAACAGGTTTGACTACTTTAGTAATTTCCATTAGTACAAACCTTAATGTTAAAGCATATAATGATATTCTAGGGAATTGTGTGCTTCTAATTTTACAGCAAAAGTTTGGACAGGACCCTTTTCTATTCTAACATGACAATGCCTCGGTGTATAAGACAAAGTTCAAAAAGAAAATTATTGATTCAGTCAGTGTGGAAGAACTTGACTGGTCTGCATAAAACCAAGTCCTAATCCCAGTTTAACACCTCTGGTGTGACTGTAAATGCAGACCTTGAGCCAAAAACTCATCACCAAACACCAATGACTTGTACATTTACATTTACATTTAGTTATTTAGCAGACGCTTTTATCCAAAGCAACTTACAAAAGAGGACAATAGAAGCAATCAAAACCAACAAAAGAGCAACAACATGCAAGCATATGACAAGTCTCGGTTAGCCTAACGCAGTACACATAGCAAGGTTTTTTTTTTTGTTTTTTTTTTTTGTTTTTTTTTTAAAAGAAGACAGATAGATAAAATAGAATTAGAATAGAGAGTGATAGAGTTACAGGGTCAAATAAAGATAGAACAGATGTGTTTTTAGCCGTTTCTTGAAGATGGCTAAGGATTCAGCTGCTCGGATTGAGTTGGGCAGGTCATTCCACCAGGTGGGAACAGTGAATGAAAAAGTCCATGAAAGTGATTTTGTGCCTTTTTGGGATGGCACAATAATGCGTCGTTCACTTGCAGAACGCAAGCTTCTAGAGGGCACATAGGTCTGAAGTACTGAATTTAGGTAAAGGGGTGCAGAGCCAGAGGTGGTTTTGTAGGCAAACATTAATGCCTTGTACATATGGGTACAGTCATTTTAGACACTTCCAAAACTGTTGCAACAGAGATGGAAATACAATTTTTAAATACATGAATTATGTTCCCATCATTGTTGCCACAGATTTGGAAGTGCATTTTTCTGTTCTAAAGAAGGGGGTGTCCCAATACTTTTGTCTATATAGTGTATGTACAAGTCATTGGTGTTTGGTGATGAGTTTTTGGCTCAAGGTCAGCATTTACTGTCACACCAGAGGTGTTAAACTGGGATTAGGACTTGGTTTTATGCAGACCAGTCAAGTTCTTCCACACTGACTGAATCAATCATTTTCTTTTTGAACCTTGCCTTATACACAGAGGCATTGTCATGTTAGAATAGAAAAGGGTCCTGTCCAAACTGTTGTTATGATATTAGAAGCACACAATTCCCTAGAATGTCATTATATGCTTTAACATTAAGATTTATACTCATGGAAATTACTAAAGTAGTCAAACCTGTTCATTAGAAGGGGGCGACCCAATGCTTTTGGCAATATAGTATATATATATATATATATATACACTATATTAACACTGATTCCAGCAGCAGCTTAAAGATATTCAGTATGATGTTTAATTGATTCATTTCTACGTTCTCTATAACCAGATGATTATTTCACGCACACACTCACCCATAATGGCATGATGGGATTGCAGATGGAGAGAGACACACTGAATTACACATATACAGGCAGTGTGTGGAGTAGTTTAGTTCTGGCATATATATTTTTAACAGTATTCATTAACTAAAGCAGCCCCAGACTGTATTTGTTAGCTTAATACTGGTTTCGTAAACTGTGCCACTGATGTTACTGAAATATGTGACTCCAGGGGGCGCTGTTCAGTCATTTCTTAATTTATTTATTTTTGAAAAAGAATGCTAATTGGCTTTATTAATGTCTCTGAAAAGGTTCTAGGGCGGTCAAATGTGTCATACAAAGTTTATGCTAGTAACTTCGACGTGGTTTGTCAAATAATGTAAAACAATAGCGTAATATGGTTTTGATTGAGATATGTAGATATACTGATGTGTTTGCGGTTCCCCGAGGGCTGCCTGATGGGTCTAAATGAACTGTGGGCCATGTGTATGTTCTTTCATGTCGAGCGGTTCGTCTCATTCCGGTCATTCCTGTGATTAGCAATGCTAGCCAGGAGCCGTGTCGCTACAATGCGTTTCTCACGCGCAGACAAGCGGCCTTTTGCTCTGCCCCTCGATTCCTTCTCTCCTTTTATTTCACGCCCTCTTTGCTTGGCAGGAGGGTCAGAAGAAAGGAGATTCACACTTTCATTCTCTCGTTCTTTTCCTTTCCTCCCCCTCGTTCCTGAGCATTCCTGCCAGTGGGACAACATTCCAGGGCTTTGTTTAGGGTCAGGACAGGCTCTGAGATGTTTAATGATGGGGTTAGCCCAACAACATCTCTTCTTTCTTTTATGAGAGACGGGGAGAGGGAATCTGAAGTGTGCAATCATGTGTTGTTATAACTTAAGGACACAGTTTCTGAAAGGGATTGGATAACACACAAACACTAGCACATATCAGCAGACTTTAACGGAGGCATCGGTGAAAAAGGCAAATAGTCTCACACACTCAGTTGCCGGAGGGATGCAGGTGTGAAAAGCAATAAAGCACTGTAAGAAACAGGGAGGTCTGGGCAATCTGAGGAATGCTCAGGGTTCAGAACAAGTTATGCTATATCAAAAGCATTTTGTCATAGCTTTTCTCATATTTAGACAAAATATTTAATGTTGAGACCCAAACTAAATTCCTCAGTGACACTTAAGCGTATAAGGCATATCCAAATAACTCTGGTAAAGTCAACAAATCAGATAACTTTCACATGATACATGCATGGATACCAGAAGCCTCACATTTCAACTTTTAAAGCCTCCTGAATACTGTTTAGTTGCATTGTTGCAAAGTCTTTAACAGCACTGTCACAAATGCTAGCGTTAGACATTAACTTGATACCAGGAATATTTTTTTTAAATGGAATAGTTCAACTAAAAATTAAAATGCATTGCAGGTTTGAGTCAGTGACACACAAATGCAAGATTTTATTTAATAATAACATTTAAATTGATAAAATATTGGTCTGTTTCTCACATAAAGCTATTATATATTTTCATAAAAATGTATACTGTTAATTTTTTTTTTGAAAGATATTAATACTTTTATTCAACGATGCATTCAATTGATCAAAAGGGGCTGTAAATACATTTATAATGTTACAAAAGATTTGTATTTCAATTAAATGTTCTTTTCTATTCACCAAAGAACCCTGAAAACAAAAGAGTTGATGGTTTACATAAAAAAAAAAAAAATTAACCAACATAACCATTTTCAATATTTTTTTTTCTTGAACACCAAGTCGGCATATTAGAATGATTTCTGAAAGATCATGTGACAGTAAAGACTAAAGTATGGCTGCTGAAAATTCAGCTTTGCATCACAGGAATAAATGATATTTTTAAATATATTAAAAAAGAAAACAGTTATTTTAAATTGTAATAATATTTCACAATATTGCTATATTTTTTTCTGTGTTTTTGCTTAAATAATTGCAGCCTTTGTGAGCATAATACACTTCTTTCAAAAACATAAAAAAAAAAATCTTGGGTGCACTGTGTTTATAAATGGCAATTACTATGGTAGCATACATTGTACGCAATTATTATACAAAATAGGTGACATTAACAGCCAACAACATCTAAACCTCCTGCCTGGATCTGCTTGGTTCCTGTTGTGTTCATTACAGCATTAGTTTGGTTCTCATGGCTGACCTTCTTGAGAAAGTCGCGAACACACACACATACCTAAAATCAGATTTGGCCTGACCTTAAAGTGAAGAGAGTCATTCTCTCTAGGTATTCAGACACACAATAATAAATTACACACTTAAACACACAGCTCTCATAGCATTGCCGCTTGTGATAAGCAGAGAATGTCCTTTAATCCGCTAAAAGCCCATTGAGTGAGTGAGAAAACGCCTGTGTGTTTTTTCTCTCTGCAGTAACTCAAAGGCACGCAGAGTTTCACACAATATCTAACTTCCTGTCGCTGTGGCATTAATGCAGAAGCCCAACGGTGCACCAGCAGGGCCCACAATAACAATCAGGCATGCGAGAGACAGCTCCTCTCAGTTCACACACCACCTGTGTGTGTGTGTGTATGACCCTAAGAGCTTTCATTATAGGTGCAAGAGATTTCTGTGTTTGCCCACTGTACTCGTAACACATGATAGTGTATCAGCAAACCAATGCTTGAAATTCTCCCAGGTCGTTCATTGCAGATCTGCAGCATTGTCTTCTTTGCTTGCATCAAACAGTCAGATAATGATAACGAACTGAGAAGTGCCAAGACGAGCATGTGAAAAAGTAGATCAATGGATGGCTGCGATCCTCAAATATGGATGAGATGAGACTCAAAGATAAATATTTAACACAATCAATAATCAATAAGCGCAGAGTTAATGTTATCTGTTTGAACGCTTATGCACCTCTTTGCTGACCTGATTTTGTTGACTGGACCCCAACTTTGAGGGAAAAAATATAGATTGTCTGTGTCTTTAAACTACTGATGGTTAAGATCAAAGCCATTAAATTTAAAAGTGAGAGGTGTTTATGAGATATTTATGAGCATTTTTTGTTTGTCTATTTGATGTATAAAGTTGTGATGCCAGATAAACTGGTCTGTAAAATACTGGTCATCAGACATCTCTCATGTGATCTCAGTAACTCCTACATTGTTTTAGAGCTCTATGCACTCTGACCAGCTTGTACTTTACTCTCTTTTTCACACACACAATCTTGCAGTACAAGAAAAATGCTTTAAGTCTTTATTATCACTACTTAGACCTGTTGTACCAGACCTAAATTATTGTCTAGGGCCGACCTAATAACTCAACTCTACAGGGAGGTTATTTAATAGTGTACTTTGCTGGTCAGCATGAACTTTTCTCCAGTTCATATTCGCTCATTGTGCAGATTTTAGTGAGACACAAATCTACTGGATGACTGTCCACTGCCCCAGGTGGTTTATGGGATGCAGGTGGGATAATCAGGTTTAACGCCTACAAACACACACACACACACACACACCTGGGCAGGTGCTGCCCTACCATGACATAAACACACTGTTTGTTCATAGTTACAAGTCAAAATATTCACATACATTAAAAAAACATTTATAATGCTTTTGTTTGTGTATATTTTATCTGTTTAATTTAGTTTATTTAATAGAAAACTCACAGAAACCAATATTTATTTAACATTTATTTTAAATGTATTTATACGTTTACATAATAATATTAATTATATAATAATAATATTAATCTACTAGTATAATAGTATTTTGTACATTTTGTACAAAATGGCAGGAGCATGAAGTAAATATTTTATGTAAACAGAATATGTCACTAAACCTGTTGCTACAAGGACCACAGTTTGCATTCAAGGAAGCCCTGAGGTCAGCATGTGGCCTGGCGGCAGGTGTTGCATATTCTCTCATGCATTGCATGCTGGCACTTATACGCGGGCAACTCGAGACCTGAGTCTGGCGGGGGTCATTTCCTAATTCCACAACTCCATCTTCACTCTATTGTTTGCTGTCACCTCTCAGACCGTCAATGTCAATTCAAAATAGCATAGTAAAATGTATATATGATGGGTCATAGGACAGCCACAATTTCCCAGCTTTTCTTTTCCATACAATGTTTCCTGGATGTGTCAGGAAAGTGGGATTGTTTCCGGCCCACTCATAGGGGTGTCTGCATGAAACTCTTCCATCTTTGCTTTTCCCATGTCCTTTTACTCACATAACTGAAAGAGCAGTTTTCCTCTCCTGTCTATTACATGGAAAACTGCATCACGTTTTTGACAGAAAATAAAAGTGATGGCTGTTTTTAGTTGTTGCAAATTGTCAATGTTTCTTCTTTTTTCTTTTTTTTTTTTTTTTTTTGAAGATCATTAATGCTAGTTTTGATTAGCTGCTGGCTGTGTGTTTACTTATCTTTATTTTGAAATCACGTTGATGTTGTGCCTCATTCATGAAATACAAGCAGAATGTATTTTGGTGTAAACTGTTTGTAAAACCATTCTTATGTAAAATATTACATTCAGTTAATATACATAGAAATGCTGCTCATGATTCATAGACGAGTCCCACTGAGTTCAAATGTGGCTCTGGCTTTCGAGAAAAAAAAAAAAAAAAAAAACTTGGTTAATTTGTGTGAGGCCTAGCCGGTTGACCCTAATTAATTAGACCGATTCCCTGGTTTGGCTTTTCGACAAATCAAGGGTAACAGTGTATACAATCAATTAGAAACCTACTCTATCTATCTATCTATCTATCTATCTATCTATCTATCTATCTATCTATCTATCTATCTATCTTATCATATTGACAATATGTAAAATGATTAAAATGTGTAGCAAATTGTGATCATTTTTATTCCAGAGGTTGAATATTTGCCCATTTTTTTTAGCATTATCAATTATTACTGACATTTGAAAACTGTCCTTGTGTAAATCTGACAAGATGGCAGTTTCCAATATGATGCAGCTATGCAGACTGCACTTTAGCTCCATGTTTTGGTCATATGACGGATGAATAAAGCCCTTTTAAGTAGATGATAATATCTTTCTACCTCCTGTCCTGTCAGTCGGACAATGATTAGAGCACGGCTTTGTTTGCTCGCTCATAAAGAAAGAAAAAAAGGGGAGAGAGGGAGAGTTCTAAGAAGATGAGGTCAGAGTTCAAAGCTGTCGGGGGGTCAGAGGCAGAAGTTTGCTTCTGTGACAAGATAAGCTGCATTGAGGAGATTTGACCTTCTGTGACCTCGCTGTCACACTGGACGTTTACTAGAGAGGGCGATGACTTTAATGGACTCCAACCTGAGCACATATGTATATGTGTGTGTGTGTGTGTGTGTGTGTATCGCACTTTCTCCTTTCATGTTAAAGCTAAGAGAGAGACTCAACAGGGTGACTGTGAGAGAGTGAAAGTGGACCTGACAAGGCAGGATATTAACAAAAACACGTTTATGATTTCTGATATGTACATATAAAATTCGCACATATACATATGAAAACACACACACACACACACACACACATAGACACGTCAGATATAAATCGATTTCATCCATCTGTCTGGTTTTTGGAAAGAGAGTAGGGTCGTGTATGTGTCAGCAGTGCTGTTCTGGACTTTGCTGCCCTCTAGTGGAAAACCAGCATCACTGTCAGTCTTGATTTGTAACCTGGCCTAGCTAGACGGACAAACATAGATTTTTTATTACATTTAAACCCATTTAATCCCACCGGTCACAATAGTGACCGTGAAAAAGGTTTTCATTTATAAAGCTCTAAAAAACCTTACTGACTGCTGTTTTAGTGCACTTCCTGAAAATATGGAAAAAAAATAATTGGTCTCAATTAAATATGTACAGTTTCACATGATTAGCGCAAATTGTCACATGACCAAAGCAGTTTATTTACTGTTTGCACCTTGAGAAGATGATGACTGCATCAAAGCTCCAAAACAAAAGGCTAGTAAAGTATGTTAACATAAAGTTATGACAAAGATTTTTGGTACACATTATATTTTAGGTGTCTAGTATTAATATATGAATTCACATATATTCAGTTTTGTTGAGTGTGGTCATAGAATGAGTAAACATGTTGATGGTCACAATAGTGACCGGTGGGATAACAGTGAACTTAGGTATACAATATAAATCCAGTTGCAGTTGTTAGTGAAAATTACACTAAAATATTGCAGTAACAAAATATTACATTAAATTAAAAGTTCAAATGTTACAAATAAGTTATAATATTGATGTTGTAATACTGCTAGCACTAATATAAAAAAAAAATTGATGATATATTTTACAAAAAAGTAACAATTTTGAAATACGTTGGTGGTTGTATTTTTTTGTCTTTTATCTCAGTATTCCTGTCAATGTTGTATAAAGGTTTTTTATGCATAATAGTAACCCTAGAATGTGATGAAAGAGTTTAAAATAGCTGGACTAAGACATATATAACAATTTTTATGACTGCAGGAATATGATAATTCAGTATTCACATTATCCCACCGGTCACAATTGTGACCGACCATAAAACAATTTTTCACACACTTTTACATCATTTGGATATTTTCATGTCTGGGAAAAATTTGGGATTAAACGAGTTAATGCATTTCTGTGTCACTACATAGAGATTTTTGGAGCACATTGTTATTCATCATATATTCGTGCTTACTGTATATAGCATATAAGCTGATGGGCGTTAGTAAATGTGTGTGTGTTTAGTGAACAGGAGTTTCTCACGCCAGACCTCATAGACGTGTCTGTACTCACTGAGGGCTCCGTTTCCTGCTATTGAAACAACAGCCCTCTTCATTTCTGCTACCTTATAAAACAAACACTCACCACTGATGATTCACTCTATTAGCGACAAGATTTTTTACATTTTTTAATTTTTTTAATATTTACAAGCAATTTCTGAGTAAAATAATGATTGGTTACTATTTTTTTCAGTGCAGTAAAAACAGTAATATTGTGAAATATTATTACTGTTTAAAGTAATGTTTTTTTATTATCATTATTTTAATATATTTTAAAATGTAATTTATTCTGGTGATGGTAAAACAGAATTTTCAGCAAAATTACTCCAAAATGACTCTTTTTCTTATTATGTTGAAAAAAGTTGTGCTGCTTAATATTTTTGTGGAAACCATGATACCTTTTCATCACTTTTGATCAATGCAATGCATCCTTGCTGAATAAATATGTTAACTAAAAAAAAGACCCCAAACTTTTGAACGCTAGTGTATTTATTGTATTCACTGCTTTTCAGACTACAAACACTTGACTCTCATCTCAAATCATAATAATGGGTTGCAATGGTGAAATGATAAAATATTGTACAAATAAGCTCAAAAGGAACAGCTTTAAAACAAGATTTCAGTTTGAGATTTGTGTAAGCAGCTGGACGTCTTGCCTAGGTTTAGGTTTGTACAATTACCTTATATAAATTGATTTTACCCTTTTATATGAATTATTAAGACTTGCGGCCTTTTTTTTCTATCCCATTCTTCTCTTCTCTATCCCCTCCTCCACTCAATCTCTCTTTCTCTTTGTCTGATCAAAGAGCCCCAGTTCTGTCAATGTGAGGTGCTGTTTGGGATTAACACACCTCTGGTTCAGGGTTTAATCTAGACTCAGACATGGGAACCGAGCGCACTGGCCATATGTCCCGGCGGAGACACGGAAAGAGGTCTAACCACACCACCGGGCCTCGGCCTTAGACCTAAACACCTTTCAAAATATTCACGACGAAAGGTGTTCTCTGAAACCTCTCTCTTCTTATTTGCTCAGGGCTTTGTTTCAAAAGTTGCTTGTTTATCAAGGGGCTTAAAGATCACGTTCACCTGTCCTCACCGTTAAAAGAGAAAGAAAAAGCCTTTGGTCCCTCTTCTCTTCCTCCGTCTCATTTAGCCGTCCGCTCTCTCTAAGATGAAGTGACAGAGCAAACATACATCACACAGCAGTGGAGTTTGAGTGTGACCGGGCCGGCTATTCACCCTGCGTGTTTCATAAACAGTGGATTAACCCCACTCACACACAGCACCTCGCTCACAGGGTGACGCCCCTGCGGCCGTAATACAATCTGACATTGTTTGGGAACTCTAGCACATTCCTGCTTCTAATTCTCTTTCTGTCTAACTGTCCCCCACCTCCTGCACACTGAAACATTAGCTCATGTCCATGCTTTCATTCTTCGAAGAGGGAAGGTTTGCCAATATGATTAATACAGGGATTTAGAAAAAGGGACAAAAGGATTCATTGGACTGATCAATACTATAGTACTGCACTATGTTTATAGTATCATATTACCTGCTTAGGCTGCTTTAAGCTCTACAAAAGACCTTACTGCAATACTTGCACGAGTGAATCTGACAAAGCCTGTCTGGATCATATTTCACCCTGAAATCGTATCATGAGGAGTCAAATTGTCCTTGATACTTTAAGATATAATGCTATCATTTAGCCAGCTAACTTATGTAACTTTTCAAAACTTGGAAAGAAAATTCCATTTTGAAAATTCCAAATTGATTTATAAGCCTGTAATATAAAAATAATAAAACAAAATATTCATATTAAATCTAACTAACTAATAAAAAGTAGGCCTACGTACTATGATCTAAATAGCAGCACGCGTGATATTCTCATGTTGTGAGTGAGTGTTTGTCTCCATCTAGTGGCCGAATTAAAGTACACTACACAGATGCGGTTGTTTATTGTTTTTATTCATTTATTGGTTGTATGTTATGGGTGCAGAAATACAGAAAATCATGAGTTGTTGTTAAAATAGGTCGAATTCGGTTATATGATGGAATTTACATCATAAAATGTTTTGTTTTCTCTATAAAACGAAGGTCACCATCTAGTGGCTTAACTGTGATTTGCACTCACTATTACATTTAACCTCCTCAGGTCGTTATTATTTGATTGCAACCCTTTTAATTCAGTTATTATGAAACTTATTTGACTTATCAGTTACTATTATTTGGGTCCCTTATTTTAGTTTAGTGCAAAATTAAAAAGGCTAAGAGGGGAGAGAGGCTTCAAACCACATGCTATTATACTATTTCCTGTATGAACTAAGCCAAATAGGGTTATGGTGCACTGAATGTATATTTAAATATACACCCTCAGGCAGCTGAAACGGAAATAACTGCAAGTGAACTGGTTAGACATAAAAAAGAGGGGGGGAAAATTAATTAAAAAAGCACAAAAGAAACATCATCATTACATTTTAAATTTGCTGTAGTTTTAGGAGAACAATATAATGTGGGAAGTCATCATAGTAATGTGCATAGTATGTCAATCATTTAGAAATCACTTCCTTCAACCTTAATATAGACATTAAAACCAAGTTATTTGGGCCCAAAACTAGGCCTAATTTAACCAATCTTCTCCAAAATAAGAGTCAGTCTCCTCATCATATCTATTTCTATGGAGATGTCTCAGGCTGAAATGGTTCTGATCTCATTTCATCTGTTCTTGTGAGCTCACAGCGGCCATCTTGATTGAAACTGTTGTGACAGGCCTCAGGAAGTGAAGAGTGTGTAATAGCAGAAGCCCCATGTATGCACTAATGCTTGCACATCTTGAGAGACGTAGAGTTTGAGTGTCCCATGTGACTTGTACACTTCCTCCAAACGGCACTTTCTCTCTGTTTTTGCTGAAACTGGTTTTGAGCAGTTTTTTTTTGGAATACAACCGAGAACCAGGTACGAGTGTCCACTTTATTCATTTTTTAGCAGCAGCAGTGGGTAGTGACAGAATATATGAAATTAACAGAGATGATGCGACAAAATAAATGTTTTCTGGGTGGCAGCTGCTTACTGAAGGCTTATTGATGATTGCTTACATTTTCTCTGCACTAAGTTAGATCTTTATTTCTTGCATCTTTACTGCATATCAGGTAAAAAAAAAAAAGATATGTAGAGGGACAGATATGTGTTATTTTACATGCATATCTGTAGAAAATTTGTATGTATATACATTTAAATGCATGCATATGCCATTATATGATATAATAGTATTACTGACCTTGATATATGACAATATGTCAGGTCAGAAGTTCAACATATTTTGTTTCTGAAATGTCTGATGAAAAGTATTGACTGTTATGTGAACTGAATCTTTTCCCTGAGCTTCCCTGGCAAAATGTCAGAACTGATCAAAATATGAATATTTTCTTAAATTATAACTTTTATTGGAATTTAATTCCCTTATACAGAGGAGATTGCAGACTGTTGCCCACTGTTAAAACCATTGTGAAAAAAACAACTTGTCATGCACGGCTGAAAGTGGCACTGTTTCCGTTGTGCTTTTTTTTGAAGATTTATTTATTTCCTGTCATGCTAGCATGTGCTATCATAGCAACAGTGGATTTCATGGTTTGCCAACTACAGAAATATTTTAAATATAAATATGCACATAATCAGTCTTTGTATTGCCCCAGATGGACAAAAAATAGTAATCAAATAAAATAAAAAGAATAATGTCAATATAATTAGGAAAAATAAGTATACGTAGTTATTAGAATATGCTTAATGTAATGTGATTGCCACTGATCTTGATATCTGTACACTGTGATCATGACATGTTTACTAATTATAGTTCATCTTAAAGAAAGTGACAAAAAAGAAAGAAAGAAAGTAGACTAGTGGTTGACAGAATTGTCACTGTCTAAAACCCGCTACAATAATGACAAAAAAAAAAAAAATGGCTGTTAGTGTGAAATGCACTGTAGAGTTTTGCAAGAGTCGGCTGTTTATTTTGAAGTAAACCATTTGACAAGTGAAGGCAAATTATCAAAATAGGAAAAACATTTATTCAAGTTTAAGTGTGTGTGTGTGTGTGTGTGTGTGTGTGTGTGTGTGTGTGTGTGTGCATCTATCCTAAAATGGGATAGCTCAGATGCTGTAAAAAAAAAAAAGAAAAAAAGAATGACAGATGAGTTCCTCCACTCTCTGCTCGATGGTGCAATAACACTGGTGTTGAAACTTTCACAAGAAACATTTGACATAAAAATCTGCTTACAGACAGCAAAATAAATAATGACACAATATTAAAATATGTCAAAGAAAACAACAGAATGTAGTCTATATATCACTATATGTAAACATTTTATAGAAGCTGAAATTGTTATTATAGCTTAGATGAAAATGATTCAGGAAGTGAATTCAGTCCATGTCTTGAAAAGACCAGTAGCATTTTGATATATGTGACCCTGGACCACAAAACCAGTCTTAAGTCGCTGGGGTATATTTGTAGCAATAGTCAAAAATACATTGTATGGGTCAAAATTATCCATTTTTCTTTTATCCCAAAAATCATTAGGATATTAAGTAAAGATCACGTTCCATGAAGATATTTTGTAAATTTCCTACCGTAAATACATCAAAACTTAATTTTTGATTAGTAATATGCATCGCTAAGAACTTCATTTGAACAACTTTAAAGGTGATTTTCTCAATATTTGGATTTTTTTGCACCCTCAGATTCCAGATTTTCAAATAGTTGTATCTCAGCCAAATATTGTCCGATCCTAACAAACCATACATCAATGGAAAGATTATTTATTCAGCTTTCAGATGATGTATAAATCTCAATTTCGAAAAATTGACCCTTTATGACTGGTTTTGTGGTCCAGGGTCACATATTGAAAAATTGTAATGATTTTATCAATGTGACTGAACTGCAATGGACTTGCCTGCAATTCTAGTTAGATGTCTCCAGTAACAGAGTTTTGTGAACAAGGTACATTTAAAATAATTTTACAGAGGCATATGCTACTACAAAACCAATGCTAGTTAAGACTGGGGTTAGTTGTCACACAGGGAAGTTGTCACCAGGCCTACTCATACGCAAATGTAATATATATAAATTTCCATATATGAAAAATATTGTCATCTGAAGTAAAAACATGCATGAAACATATAGAAATTAGAACTATTTCATATATTACTCTATATATCTAGTCCATAATACGTAGCCTATGTGTTTTTATATAAGGTATAAGGCATATAAGTCATGTAAAAGCCATTTCTATATGTTAATATTATATAAGTAAATATAAATGATAGACCAGTATTAATATAAATAAATAAAAGCACTCTTTTTTGTATATATACTGTATGTTGTTTTAATAAAGTTGCATATTGTTGAAATAAATGGTTGGTACATATAATAGCATCATCATATGATTATCAAGATATGTTAAGCATAGATATTATTAACATATGTACATATACAGATTTTACTATGGAGATTTTACCTATGAAGTATTTTCTAAACTTCATCTTCATACAGCAAAATAAATAATGACACAATATTGAAATATGTCAAAGAAAATAACCGAATGTAGTCTATATATCAAGTGAAAATCATATATCCGTTTATAGGCAACATATATAGGGCAATATATGTCATGTATTACATTTCTGTATGGATAGACAAAAGTTCAGTTACACACGTGTGTTTTCTCTAGTTGTGGATTTGAATGTTGCCTAGTTCAAAATGATATTCTGTTCTGGAAGATAAAATAAGCTGCTGTTTAAACAAGTGAACACAAAATCACACTGGAATACATTCAGAAAAGAGTCAAATATAAAATTAAGGCAATTTTTAACAAGAGGCCGAAGTGTGTTCTCAGAACAGGGATATTTTTCATAAATATTAGGTTGGAGCAAGTAGTCACATGCTTTTATTTGTTAAATGCAATTTTATGCAATTAGTTATTGAATGTTTTGATTATTTTTTTGTGTGTCTGACTCATGCATAGTTTATATTTTGAGCCAATAAGAATAACAAATGACAGATTTTGTATTATTGCTATTTTTTTTTTCCTCAGTATCACAGCAATGCAGAAGCAGCCAGCAATGGTGCTTCCTGGAGCCGTTCAGATGAGGATCAAGAGCTCTCAAAGCAGCACTGGAGAGAGACTCAGCCAGACAAAGTCTATGGTCCTACCAGAACCTGACACACTACAGAAACCTGTGAGCATGAGCGCAATCACACGGTCCAGGACCAATTAAATGATGTTATGCCCCTCTGTCCATTCTGGAAATACATGCTGCAGGAGTGTGGGTAACTGCATTACATGCAACACCTAATCTGCAGCTTCCTGTTGCAATGGCTGTTTTTAGAAACAGACACAGAACAGCAGAGGGCAGGCCAGCACTGCTGCACAGGGCTGGCTGCTTTCACTGCTGTGAAAATGTAGCCATTTTCACCAACCGAAAAAACTGCAACACAATACATGCTTTGCATCTGTGTTGCTTGTTACTCTTATAATAATTTTGTGTCATAGTCTATATTTTTACGATACCTACGAATAATAATAATAAAAAAAACGAACCAAATTGTAATGTTAATCAGAATTATTATGGAATATGAAATATGCATGGAATTAAATTAAATATTAGATTATTTACAAATATGTATAACTTGTAAACATGCATGTAAATTAAATTTTGTGCAGTGACTAACCTGATCAAATCAACCAACCTGAAAAGACATGATCTGTAGTTTAATAGAATGTTGCATATACATTTCTCCAAAAACATATAAATAAATACATAAACTATTATATTATATATTACAGGATTTATATTACAAAAAACTGTGGTCATAACTTAGTCCATAATTTCAAACAGACAAGAGAATATTATTTGGGTGAGAGATATTCATTTAGCAACACATGCTCTTTGTTCAGATCAACCGTCACCGGAGGAACCAGTCTCAGCATAACGTTGATGGTTCTGTTGGGCCGCAGGTATGATCTGTCGTACCTCCTCCATTACCACAATTGGGTTTTTAAATGTCTCAGCGAGAAGAGCCTGCAGCGACTGATTTACGCTCACAAAAGTTCATAATATAATCATTATTTTGAAGAACGGAAATCTGAGCTGTGTAAACAGAGTTTAGTATTTCATTACACAATCAATTTAAAGCCTAGTTTCAAAACTCCTTGTTTTTTTATTTTTAACCAGTAAATTAACCAGTAAAATAAATGAAAATGCAACAGCCAACCAGACTATTCCCAAACCTTTTTTTAAGCTACTGTAGTTTTTAAATTCTGGAAGACTAAATATTTTTGTGTTTGTGTACTGTTTACAGACTGTTTTAAAAGGAGAATATTTGAACAAAGCCAAAATTGCTGAAGGAGGAAAGAAATTACGGTTTGTCTGTCTATCAGTCAATCAATTTATCTATCAATCTATCAGTTTTTCTCTGTCTCTCTGTTTGCCTACAAGACATTTAAAGATGATTTTCACAGGAAAAACTGGACTTCAACCTGGGTTGTTCTTTGCTCCAATCAACTATTGTTCTATAAAGAGAGCAAACAAGAAGC
>JAFVLL020010556.1:0-20022 GCA_021397915.2 Tor tambroides
TTACTGTATTTAGTATTTTCTACACTTGATGAGGAGGATCAACTAATCCATTGCCACCCAATAATGTTTATGACAAAACTGAGGATGTCAAATGCCCAAATTATGATAGTATTAAATTATTTAAATTAATTTCAAAGTCAGAGTATTTCTTATTCCTTCTTAAAGAAGCTGTTTGGTTTAGTTTACCAATAAATGTTAATGCATTAAAACTATCAAACATGTACTAACATGTAGTTAAGGCTGCCGTTATTCATGCATGAATCCATATGACTCCAGTTGTAGTTAAGGATAGCTCTTCGTTAGTTCATAATTAGTTAACTCCTTTAATAATCATTAGTATGTGATGAATTAAGTATTAATTTAGGCATTAGTACATGATTATTCATGTACCCTTATTGTAAAGTGTTACCCATATAATATTACAGAAAATAAATAAATAAATAAATAAAGACAACATATTACTCCAAACTACTTAATAATAATTCCTTATTAAGTAGTTTGGAGTCATATTTTGCCATTATTTTATTTATTTATTTATTTGTTTATTCTGTGTGTTTGTTTATATAAAATAATAAAGAATTCATTCAAAAACAGGAAATAAAATATATAAGTAAAAAGGTGGTACAAAGTTTAACTTTACATATAGTACATAATATAGATAGATAGATTACATTAACTATTACATTGTTATATGTAACAGAATTAATTAATTTGCAATTTCAAATAATAATATCAGTGCTCAAATCTCTAATTTCTGACTAAACAGATTACATTAATGGTCATGACAGATGACAGAAAGTGACCTTTCACTCCATTACCTCTTGTGAAACCATCAGAAAGAAAATGCAGGTCTCAGGTGAGATATTGTGGATGTGCTCTGTAATAAACAATAACACCACCTGCTGCCGCTGCCTGCATGACGTTTGAAGTTCAGCGTTTGACATTTCGCTCCAATCTTTCTAAAATGGTGGATGGTCAAAGAAGCAAGTCTTCAAATCCAGAACGTTTGTGGATACAGTACTGACATACTTGGCAACAAACTCAGTGTTGAGAAAGTTCAAAAGCAGAAATCCATGTGTTCTCGAGGCTCTAAACTCCATCTTTTTATCCTTCTTTACTTTTATCTGTCTATCCATCTTTTATCTTTCCTTACAAAGATTATTGTGAAGATATACGGCTACAAAAGTCAGCTTCTCAGGTTGCTTCCACCATCACCGCCACCACCCTGAAACATGACTTTAGGGACCACGCGGCTATAGAAAATCCATTTATGACCCACTGAGATGAATATGGACATTTTATCACACATTTTACGTGTGGAAGGCGGTTTATAAAAACACCTGGAGAGGTATCTAGTGTAAATCGTCTTCAGAGCCCGCAGCCCATGAAAGAACATTTAGAAGCCATTAGATTTCCCAGTTTTCCTGTCAGGTTCCTGTGGCAGGCTGCTCACCAGAGGCATGTTTTCTGAACTCGCGGTACACACACATTTCAAATCAATGGAGCCTGTCAGACATTCAGACAGACTTACTCAAAAATTACTTCAGCAGCCATATCCACCAACTAAAGGAGTGGAAAAAAAAAGAATATGGGACATTTCCAGGCAGCGTGGAAACACCAATATGGTTGAAGCGTTCTAATGAGATTTTAGGAAATCCTTTTTGCCATCGCTGTTCTGTTCTGCTATGTCATTAAAGCCAGGCTCATCTTTGCCGACAAAATCCTGCTTTAGAAATGAAGACACTTTCTGACTCAGGTTCTTGCATCTCTTGAGGATTTGGAGTATTTTTTCTTTTACCAGCACACAGCTGTGCTGACCTAAAATTACATATCATTGAATCCTGTAATAAAGCAATATCTCTCATCAACCTTACCTCAAATGAATCAAATAAAGATCTTTCATGAATATTAACCTTTGATTTTATAATTATACCTCCAAGGATGATTTTGGTAATGTCATGAGACCCGCTGAGACTTATAATTGAAAGTTGGACCAGGACTGTTACAATGAGCTCAATGAATATTTTAATAATGACACATTCACATAAACATACAGTTAATAAAATTGAGACACATTCTGGCAGATCTTATGACCTGACAAATCTTTTTATCTAAAAAATTGTGCTAAAATACAACAATACTACAATAAGTTTTGCTGAAATACAATACTTACAAATGTCTTTACAAAAATACTATTTATTTATTTATTTATTTATTTATTTATTTAACAGATACAGATAGTGACAATAAATCTGCATATACTGGACAATTTTCTTGACACTTTTAGATAGTTTTGTTGTGTTTTGATACATATTCATCACACAAATCTGATTATATAACATACATCTCATACTTTATGTCCAACCACTTATATTATTTAATAATTTTGATTACTTAATTGTACTCTACTACTATAAATAAATAAATAAATAAATAAATAAATAAACGGTTAGTTAAAAAAAAAAAAATCAGTGGGTGTACAAAAAAGTTTGACTGGAAACAGATGGGCAGGATGGTCGACTAAACAAGTTATCAATTAGATTAAAAAACTTGAATAAGTAAACAAACAAATAAACAAGCAAGCAAACAAATAAATAAATAAAAATAAATAAATAAATAAATAAATAATTGTTATAGGTTATATGCAAATGTATTATTAATAAATAAATAAATAAATAAATAATAAAAAGAAAAAAAACTAATTGTAAAATAATTACAAGAGCACATAACAAAATGACTAAAACAAACTAATATTAAATTGAAAATGTAAAAAAATAAATGCTTATTAAAAATATTTATGAATCGTACAGTATACTGGTGTATACTTAATATTAAAATAACACTGGTGTTTGACAGAGATTAATAAGGAAATGCATTATATACAATAATATGTCGGAAAACAGATTCGGAAAATAAGTACTTTTGCAGTTTTTAGTAGTGAATATCAGAATCCATTGGAATCAGTGGATACTCACAAAGATGTAAAAAGTTCAGGACCTGAAGTCAAGATCATATATAACCGAATTAAATAAAGACTCTGAACCGCAAGCCATGTCCTGCTCATCTCTTTATTAGGGTAATCATTTTTTCCCACACTATTCATCTGACACAAAGAGGACAATTTGTCACTTAACTGTAGGATGTCACCTCCAGCTATTACAGACAAAATCCTTAATTCCCCTTTTGTCTGAACTCTTACCCCTCTCTCTTTTCTTCCCCATTCTATCCAGACTGGTCACAGTCAGCTTTACACAAAAAGGGTGATTGAGCACTTGGTCAGAGAGCTTCCCGAACTCCTTCAGGTGAGAGTCACAAGAAGCAGCTGTAATTACCATAATTTTTCCCTTTTAAGAGCCCAATTAAGAAAGCAGCTCCACGACTGCATACATTCATTTTTATGTTGGCGTCAGAGTGATTTAATGGTTTATTAATCACACCGGAGGCAGGATAGAGGACATATGCTACCTCTGTGCCTCCACTTCTGTTTGTAGTGCTTCCTATATCTGATTTTCTATATTCTGACCTCTCTATCCCACCAGGCCGAGCACCTGCGGGCATTTTGCCCATCCTCATTCCCACAGCGCATCCCAACAGCCGCCCGTTCCCACTGTGTGCCACTGTCACATTAATGTGAAGTCGCTTTCTGGATGCTGGCCGGGCACACAGAGCCACAGATGTGTCCGATCAATGCAGCCGACACAAAAATGACTAGCATGTAATTATTCGCAATCAATGTAAACAGGAATCTGACACGTTTCAACTTTATTTTATATTACATATCATAAAGATCAATAATTCACCTCTGGACATACTAATCAGTGCATTTTAAAGCTGAAGTTTCCTGTGAAATGCTAATAAAATGCCAAAGCAAAGTATACTTTTAACTGTTTAAACCCCATTTTTGCTGAAAGACTTGTACAAAATTTACACCATTTTGTAGTCTGACTGAAAAATTTATACATTTTTAGAAAGAAAAAGGCCTTTTAGAATAATTGTAAAAATGTTCAGACTTTTAGTGGTGAAGTCTTTACTGATTTTTATAAAGTAAATGTAAGAATAATTACTATATTTTTAGTAAGATGAAAACATGCTTGATTGATGCAACTTAGGTTTACTTGATTATCCAGGAACATTTATTTGTTTATTATCTCTCAATTATAATCATCATTATCAAAACCATCATTATATTGCATAGCATTATATGTTTTGCCCACCTCAATAAAAGCTAGATCTCCATATTCTCACTATATCCTACTATTTTTTGCCATAAAAGCCTTATGTGTCATATTAACAAATATGATTGTCAACAAAAACACATACAGTACATATGCAAACATATATTTTGCAAATGTATATTTTGTCAAATGTATTAAACAAAATGAATATTGATTTTTTTTTTTTTTTTTACATCATATTATTTTCTCAAAAGGTTAAATAGACTGGTCCAAAAAAAAAAAAAAAAAAAAGATGGACTTAACTGGGTTAAAAAGGGACTAACATGAAACTTAAACTATATATACAGTCAAACCAAAATTTATTCAGACACCTTCAAAATTTCTCACGTTATCACAGTTTATTTGCTATAGTTTAGAAAATGGTAATAAAATATGACAAGAACTCAAGAGTTAAACTGTGTCAGAACAAATTCATCTTGATAATGTCAGATAACTTTGATAGAAAGGTATGTAACAAAACATGGTCAGGTCAAAATGTCAAATCAAATTTTTGGTCCCAAATTGTCAGCAATTTTACTGGTAGTCCACTGTATGAATAATTTTTGGGTATAATATGTCACAGTTTACTTTATTTTGTCACTTACATAAATTAACTATAATGCCTTGCACCCACTAATAAAAAATATCAAAAATTATATCTGGTGTCTGAATAATTTTTTGGTTTGACTGTATATATATATATATATATATATATATATATATATATATTGCCAAGAGGTTCAATAAACTGTTCTGTAAAAAAATACATAAATCTCTCTATTAGTTCATTTGTCAGGCTTTACAGGGTTAAAGGGGACTAAATTGAGATTTTATCTTAACCTCTTTTACATTCAGACGTCATGTAGTGATAAATATGATGCCTTCTGCAATTAATTAGTCTTTAGTAGCATTACTGCTCATCAAAAAGCCCTCTTGATTTGTCCCTGAGGATGTGTCTGTATGTCTGTTAATAATACAGGAGCCTCTGCTCTGATGGGTATTAAGGACTCAGTTTACTGCTCTGAATTATGCATTCAGGTAATGCAGTTACCTCCCGTGACTCCAACAGAGAGCGTTTGTGAGGATTGAAGAGAAAAAGGGCCATTTGTATTCTTGCACGCAAACATTCAGAAATCCATGGAGTCATTCGGTCAAAATCCTCAGAATGAGAACGTTTCTATTAGTAAATAGAGACAAATTGTGCTTACTGATCTCAACAAATCACTACTAATTTAGTTGGAAACAGCCAAGTCACGAGGTCATTCTCCAAAGGCCATTCAAAAGTCAGGAAATAAAATATATAAATAAAAAAGAGGTGCAAAGTTGAAATTACAATACTTGTGTTATTTGAGTTTATATTTTTAAATAAAGCAAATGTATTAATCAAGTGTGGAAGTATATGTACATACATATATTTAATCATATTAAATTGTTCCAAACGGACATGAATTTCTTTCTTCGGCTGAACACAAAAGATAATGTTTAGAAGAATGTTGGTAACCAAACAGCTGCTGGTAGCCATTGACTAGTGCTGTCAAAATTAGCGTGTTAACGCAGGTGATTAATTTTCCCAGTTTAACGGCGTTAAAAATATTTAACGTGGTTAACGCAGGAGCGGGGCTAGGGTTGGCCACCCCACTCACAACTGCTGCTTCTGTCTCTTTTTCCTTGACAAGAATTGCGTTTCTTTAGACACAGAATGTCTTTACGACCATGTCAAACATGAAACTTTTCAGACACGTACTCCAATTCACCTCAGCGACAGGCGTGAGTTAAACACGGAAGCACGGAAACAGCACAGGTGACGATGAGCTTCAGTAGAACATCAGTGAACTGTGGTCAGATGAGATGTTGTCAGGCCATATGTCAGTAAATACAAACTTTTCTCTCCTCTCAACGTTATACTGTGCTTGTAGCACGTGCTCTTCAATTGCATGCACAAAATATGGTGGTGCGCGCTGTATCCTGCTATTGTATATTAAAGCGCGAAAGAAACTACGAGCATGCATGTCAGATCCGCATCATGTTCAGCAGCGGCAGCTCTTAAAGTAATAGCAGCCAAATAAACTAATAACCCAGTTGCTGTTATGTCTGTTAATCAAAGAACAAAATAAAAAAGAGGAAATCAGTAACTTTTGTAGCTTTAAGGATTCATCTAGCTATATTTAATTTAGAATTCAGTGTTTGATAACTTTATCCAATTTCTGTATATTTCCTACTTGCTGAAGGGCACATATGACATTTATTATAATGGGTTTATGTGAAGTTTTAAGTTAACTTAAATTAGAAGTTGTTGTTTTTTAAAGTCTAATAAATGTTAAAAATTGATAGTTCTCAATTATTAATACTGTAATTTTGAATGCCTATAGTTAATGGTTAAATATTAGAAAAAAGAAAAAAAAAAAACTTTTTCCTAGAGACATCAGTAGTATTGGTGTCAGTGATACTGGGGGGAAAAAATGGCCTTAAACAAATATTAAAAATATACTGTATTTATGTTGTTTCTACATTAATTTGAAGACTGAATGTGAAATTATTGCAATATAAAAGTATATTTAAAAAACTACAAATGTTAGGTGGGATTAATCGCGATCAATTTCAAATGTGCGATTAATTAGTTTTGTTTTTTTTTTAATTGATTGACAGCACTAATATATATATATATATATATATATACTCCTCACATAAGCTACTTCTCAATCTTTCAGTAATGTTAGCTCTTTATTTCCATCCTGTTCTTTTTTTTGACATTGTGCACAGTAAATAATCAAGTTACAATAAGTTTTATAGTTTAGAATTAATAAGTTTAAATGTTGAAAAGGTAAAGTTTTATCAAATTACTAATTCATTTGAAAGTACCGCAGCTTGTTGTGATGAACACTAATTTGACGCCACCGACTCCGACATTCACAGCTTTTAAAAATGGCACCATAAGTCCGCCTCTCACAAAATGCATGTGTTAAATAACAACCTTTCCTTCTTTGGTAGTGCGGTGAGTGATGGTAAGATGACAGCATTTTACTCCAGAGTGGCCCACTGCTGACAGTGGAAAGTCTCGTGTGCATAGAGCAGATTTTTCTCCATGTAGGCCCTAATGGCCACCTGCTGTGATGAGTGAAAGAAGCTAGTCAGTTTGACGCTGCTGTAAGAGACAGCATCAGTATGTCTGACAGCACTTCATTCCACACAAGACACTCTTTTGTACACTTCAATATGATAAACATACTAAAAAGTCTTTCTGACACAGCAACAAATCAAATGAAATTGGGAAGAAGATATCACATAAAAACCTACTCTACAGGTTGATAGTCTTTGATTTGACATGCAGTATATTTGTTAAATGCTGATGTTGGTGTTTTAAGCTCAACATGTTCTGGCATTTGATGTACAAAAATGACTGGGTAAATTCAGTGAACAGTTGTGCTACTTTTCTACATCTCATACACAACCCACAATCCAGTTTAACTATGTGCTCCCTGTTGAAAAACAAAACAAAAAAACAGCATATGCTGATTAGGTATGTTTTGAAGCATGGCTGATGGTTTAAGCTGGTCCTTAGCTGGTCCTTAGCTGGTCCTAAGTTGGTCCTAAGCAACTAACTCCTGCTCAGGACCAGCTAAGGACCAGCTTAAACCAGCAGCCATGCTTCAAAACATAACTAACCAGCATGCTGTTTTTTTTCAACAGGGTTAACAGTGCTAGCATAATGCTGCTACAAATTTTACTTAATTTTCATTCTTTTCTGTGCAAACATGCCTTGTTTCTATATAAATTTGACTTTTCATAGATTGCGCTTTATTCACAAAAGTGAGTGTGTTTTAAGATCAGTATGGACAATTTACATAAATACTATTTATTTTCAATTTCACTTTCCATCCTGTTAGATTATCCCTTTAGCTAACAAGGAATAATTTACCAAAAACTGAAAATTTGCTGAAAATTTACTTACCCTCTGGCCATCCAAAATATAGATGAGTTTGTTTCTTCATTGGAACAGATTTAGGGAAATTTACATTTCATCACTTGCTCACCAACTGATCTTCTGCACTGAATGGGTGCCGTCAGAATGAGAGTCCAAACAGCTGATAAAATCATCACAATAATCCACAAAACTCCAGTGCATCAATTAATGTCTTGTGAATTAAAAAAGCAGTATCTTCGTAAGAAACAAATCCATCATTAAGACGTTTTAACTTCCAAACCATCACTTCTGGCCAAAATGCGAGTCCATAATCCATAATAATGGTTGCTCCAGTGAAAAAGTCCATCCCCTTTTTGTCCTCTTACATCAAAATCCACTGACATATTTGTTTAGAACTGTTTTGAACCGTTTTCACTTGTAAACAGTACTTGATCTGTGCATATTTCTCTCCTAATTCAGACAAGATGACTTTTTCACTGGGAAAAGCAATTTTATAAATAGAGAAGTCAGATTTTAGCCAGAAGCAATGCATTGAAGAAAATGCCTTAATGCCTTTATTACAAACACTCAGATTTTCGCTTCACAGGACATTAATTGATGGACTGAAATCATGTGGATTATTGTGATGTTTTTATCAGCTGTTTGGACTCTCATTCTGACGGCACCCATTCACTGCAAAGGATCCATTGGTGAGCAAGTGATGCAATGTTACATTTCTCCAAATCTCTTCAGTTCAAGAAACAAACTCATCTACATCTTGGATGACCTGAAGGTGAATACTTTTTCAGCATCTATTTTCATTTTTGAGTTAACTACCCATGTACTAACATCAACTAATGGCTTGTTAAAGTTGATTTTGACATGACTTTACTTGAGAGGGCCCAACATCACTAACTCATTATTAACTACCCATATACTAACATCAACTAATGGCTTGTTAAAGTTGATTTTGACATGACTTTACTTGAGAGGGCCCAACATCATTAACTCATTATTAACTACCCATGAACTAACATCAACTAATGGCTTGTTAAAGCTGATTTTGACATGACTTTACTTGAGAGGGCCCAATCATAATGAATTCACTGTTAACTACTTACTGAACTCAGCTGATGATTTATGTTATACTCTCTATCAAACACACATGTACTAACACAGTGAGTATTCAGCCCGGTTAAGAGATGCTGTGTGGATCTTCAAGAAGTCAGAGAGCGGAGGAACAGGATCATCACGGCTGTGTCTGGATGGACAGTGAACTCTTTCCAGTTTGAGCATTTCTTTAGGAATTGTTCTACAAATACTGTGGGCCTTTATTTTAATTTTTTATTAATCCGTGTATAAGTCACAAAGTTGATTTTATACATGATTTTACTTGAGAGGGCCCAACATCATTAACTCATTATTAACTACCCATGAACTAACATCAACTAATGGCTTGTTAAAGTTGATTTTGACATGACTTTACTTGAGAGGACCCAATCATAATGAATTCACTGTTAACTACTTACTAAACTCAGCTCATGATTTATGTTATACTTTATATCAAACGCACATGTACTAACACAGTGAGTATTCAGCCCGGTAAGAGATGCTGTGTGGATCTTCAAGAAGCCAGAGAGCGGAGGAACAGGATCATCAGGGCTGTGCCTGGATGGACAGTGAACTCTTTCCAGTTTGAACATTTTTTTAGGAATTGTTCAACAAATGTTCTTTGTGATTTTGGGGTTTTAATTTTGTATTAATCCATGTATAAGTCACAATAGAGTGAGTTTAAAGGGAAAGAGAAGAACATAAAACAGACAAGATCAGTCATGTATTTAGTATTTTCTACACTTGAGGAGGAGGATCAACTAATCCATTGCCACCCAACAATGTTTATGACAAAGCTGAAGATGTCAAATGCTCAAATTATGATAGTATTAAATTATTTAAATTAGTTTCAAAGTCAGTCAGAGTAGTTCTTATTCCTTCTTAAAGAGGCTGTTTGATTTAGTTTACCAATAAATGTTAATTAATGCATTAAAACTATCAAACATGTACTAATGTTACGGGGCTAACGAGACGTGAGACGTGCGGATCCAAGTGCAAAGCTTTATTTGAAAACATGGTCAGAACAGGCAGGGTCATAAAACAGCAGACAGGTATGGCAAGGGCAAAACACAGCAACTGCGGGAGCAAGCGAGGGTCGGCGATCGGCGAACAGTATCCAAAGGGGCAAGGCAGAGAGATAATCCAGAGACGAGAGCAATAATCCAAACGGGGTGCGAACAGAGTCCAAACGGCAAGGCAAAGGGGTAAATCCAGGAAACAAAGGCAGGGTCAGACACGGCAAGAATAACAAGGCAAGGCAAGGCGAGACTATGACTAATACTATGGCTCCGTAAAGTGCTATCTCTAGGGGAGGGATAAACGCATGCAATACTCGGCACCGAAACTGAGAATGTCCAAGGTTTAAATAGTGTGAGTGTGAATGAGAGTCAGCTGTGGGTGATCAGCACAATCAGGTGTGTGTCGTCAGTGCAATGGATTGTGGGAAATGCAGTCCAGTGTGCACTGTGGTGTGAGAGTCCATGTGGTGAGTGGGTGACCTCTGGTGGTGATTGTCCGGAAGAGCAAGGACTCATCGTACATAGCTCCCTCCAAGGAGCGGCTTCCAGACGCTCTTATAATCCAGGAGGGCGGTGGAGCGGAGGCGGAACAGGGGGAGGGACGGAGGGCCAGGTCCGTGAGGAAGTGGGAAGACCAGGGACTGGGGCAGGACCGGCAGAGCAGGAGACCCAGGCGGAACCGGAGACCAGGACAGAGCAAGAGCCCACCAGGGCGGAGCAGATGACCACCAGACCGGAGTAGAAGACCACCACGGCGGAGCAGAAGACCACCAGACTTGAGCGGAAGACCACCACGGCGGAGCAGAAGACCACCAGACTTGAGCGGAAGACCACCACGGCGGAGCAGAGGACCACCAGACCAGAGCAGAAGACCACCCAACCCAAGCGGCAGACTGGGCAGGAAACCATGGCAGGGACTGGGACCTGGGAGAAACAGAAACAGAGAACACAGGCCACCATGGCGGAGCAGAAGACCACCAGATCGGGACAGAAGGCCACCAGACCGGACCAGAGGACCACCACGGCGGAGCAGAAGACCACCAGACCTGAGCGGAAGACCACCACGGCGGAGCAGACGGGACTGGAAGCCATGGCAGAGTCTGAGATCTGGGGAAAACAGAGACAGACAACACAGGCAGAACATTCATAGTTCAGGGGCACGGCTACAGCTGTGACAGGACAGGGCAAGAGTTCACAGACGGCCTCTTAGCCAGGACAGGATAGGGCGAGAGCTCGTACGGCCTCTTTAGCCGTGACAGGACAGGTGAGTTTGCAGACGGCTTTGGCCGTGACAGCTGTGGTCGTGAGTTCAGGAACGGCCTCGTGGGCCGGACAGGGCAGACCGTGAGTTCAGGAACGGCCTCCGTGGCCGTGACAGGGCAGACAGTGAGTTCAGGAACGGCCTCCGTGGCCGTGACAGGGCAGACAGTGAGTTCAGGAACGACCTCCGTGGCCGTGATAGGGCAGACAGTGACAGTGAGTTCAGGGACGGCCTCCGTGGCCATGACAGGGCAGACAGTGAATTCAGGAACGGCCTCTGTGGCCGTGACAGGGCAGACAGTGAATTCAGGAACGGCCTGCGTGGCCGTGACAGGGCTTACAGTGAGTTCAGGAACGGGCGCCACCACTTCGGGAGGTTCTGCAGCGGAAGCCGCCACCTCTGGTGGTTCTGTAGTGGGCGCCGCCTCCTCTGGAGGTTCTGCAGCGAGCTTCACCCTCTGGGAGGCACTGGAGCAGACTCGTGGACAGGAGAGACCAGAGCAGACTCGTGGACAGGAGAGGCCCCAGGAACAGACTCGTGGACAGGAGAGGCCTCAGGAACAGCCTCGTGGACAGGAGAGGCCTCAGGAACAGCCTCGTGGACAGGAGAGGCCTCAGGAACAGACTCGTGGACAGGAGAGGCCTCAGGAACAGACTCGTGGACAGGAGAGGCCTCAGGAACAGACTCGTGGACAGGAGAGGCCTCAGGAACAGACTCGTGGACAGGAGAGGCCTCAGGAACAGACTCGTGGACAGGAGAGGCCTCAGGAACAGACTCGTGGACAGGAGAGGCCTCAGGAACAGACTCGTGGACAGGAGAGGCCTCAGGAGCCCAGAGTGCAGCCCACAAACTCAAAATGGCGACCGCCATGACAGGAAGCACTGAGGTCGGGGGAACAGTCTCTGTAACCTTGTGAACAGGAGAGGTCTCAGGAACAGACTCGTGGACAGGAGAGGCCTCAGGAACAGACTCGTGGACAGCCCACAAACTCAAAATGGCAACCGCCATGACAGGAAGCACTGAGGTCGGGGGAACAGTCTCTGTAACAGCCAGTGCCGAGGCCCTGGGAATGCCAGCTGCTCGCACCGACATCAATGGTGGGTCCATTATACTGGCAATTAGACAGTGAACTCGAAGGACTGACCTTAAATCTCTGGTGAGAGACATGACGTGACAAGGCTCAGGCGTGGCGGCCATCTTGCGATGAGGCTCAGGCGTGGCGGCCATCTTGCGATGAGGCTCAGGCGTGGCGGCCATCTTGCGATGAGGCTCAGGCGTGGCGTGAGCAGACTCTGGCTTGACAGACGTGACGTGAGCAGACTCTGGCTTGACCCGCAACATTAGAACTGCTGTGTCCATACCTGAGGAATGCTGGTCATAAAAGCTGCTGGATCCTTTTGTGGCCGTGTATTCTGTAACGGGGCTGACGAGACGTGAGACGTGCGGATCCATATGCAAAGCTTTATTATAAAACATGGTCAATAAACACAGGCAGGGTCGGTACACAGCAGACAGGTATGGCAAGGGCAAGACACAGCAATCCGTGGAGCAAGCGAGGGTCGGCGATCGGCGAACAGTATCCAAAGGGGCAAGGCAGAGAGATAATCCAGAGACGAGAGCAATAATCCAAACGGGGTGCGAACAGAGTCCAAACGGCAAGGCAAAGGGGTAAATCCAGGAAACAAAGGCAGGGTCAGACACGGCAAGAATAACAAGGCAAGGCAAGGCGAGACTATGACTAATACTATGGCTCCGTAAAGTGCTATCTCTAGGGGAGGGATAAACGCATGCAATACTCGGCACCGAAACTGAGAATGTCCAAGGTTTAAATAGTGTGAGTGTTTATGACAAAACTGAGGATGTCAAATGCTCAAATTATGATAGTATTAAATTATTTAAATTAATCAAAGTCAGAGTATTTCTTATTCCTTCTTAAAGAGGCTGTTTGATTTAGTTTACCAATAAATGTTAATTAATGCATTAAAACTATCAAACATGTACTAACATGTAGTTAAGGCTGCCGTTATTCATGCATGAATCCATATGACTCCAGTTGTAGTTAAGGATAGCTCTTTGTTAGTTCATAATTAGTTAACTCCTTTAATAATCATTAGTATGTGATGAATTATGTATTAATTTAGGCATTAGTACATGATTATTCATGTACCCTTATTGTAAAGTGTTACCATTATATGTAATGTAATAACGTTCAACTTTGCACCACCTTTTTATTTATATATTTTTATATATATATATATATATATATATATATATATATTATTTCTTGTTTTTGAATAAAATATTTTATATGAACAACAAACAAATCAATCAATCAATCAATCAATCATGACAAAACATTATTCCAAAATACCAAGTTTTCCTTTTAAGAATTTAATGAAATTATTGAGGATTTTCTTCATTTTAATGTCAGTTGTAATGTCACTTTTTTAAAGAAAGAAAGAAAGAAAGAAAGAAAGAAAGAAAGAAACAAAGAATCATACAGCAATTGAAACCATGTTGACATGTATAAGAATTTTTTTATGAATCAGTTGCATTTTTTATGTGTTTTTGAATAAATTAATATATCTGTACAAACAATGAGAGTCATGTCACTGATCACAGCACTTTTCGATGCTGATCGATGCTGCTTCTGTCGGCCTGTATTTGAATGCTTTCTGTCTTATTTTGAATCTTGTATCTTAAATAAAATGGTTTTCATGATGCAACACAACTCAGATGTTGTTTCGGAAAGAGCCCTGGGATTGTAAAGGGAGACGTGTCTGTGAAGAAAGGGAGATCTACTGGAACATTTAGAGTACTTTTTATCACTCCCTACGGACGACCAGCTGCACCAATTCTTCAAAGTCACAAACACAGGTCATAAACAATGAAAAAAGATACCTTTTCATGTAGCCTTAAAAAAAAAAAAAAAACAATTCCACATTTATTGTTTTCGTTGTTTTTGGTTGATGTAACCAATTCTATATTTTACTGCTAGACTGAGTTAGACAGCCTATAGTGCTATTTTATCAGTGCTAGATTTTGTGTTGAGGGTAGCTGTAATATAACACATATCACATCTGATCTTCAAATCTAATGCAGTCATTCATAAAACATCAAGTACTTGACTAGTATGACTGAATATAATCAATTACATTTCCAAGAAAAACTATATTTTCATAATTTTCATTTAGATCTTCAAAGTACATACTTAGCTGGTCATATTGGTTTATAGCCTTTCCTCTTATTGTCCATCTTACTGAGCTCTTGTGATATTGACGTTATCAATATCAAATTCTAAACAAATAATAAAATAAAAAATCATGTTGCTTACAAGGAGAAGCCAAAATTAGACAAATGCCAGCATGAACATACTGTGTGACATTTCATTCTTGAAAATCATGAACAAAAATATGGAAGGTAAAAGAAAATACGACCATGACTTCATGTAATACAGGTTCACTTGCAGCAAGGATAAACGCATTGACACATTGAGTTTTATTTTGTGAATTAATGGCTGCTAAGAGTGTAAAACTATTCGAGACAAATTTAAAAACCAATAGCAACACATTAGATAAAAAATGTGTTTAAAGTTTGCTTTACAAACTTTTTAACTTTCACTCAAGTATATGTTTGGCACTTTATATTCAGTGTAGTAAAACTTTAACACAGTACCTAAACTTAAGTATAATTTCTTGTAATTTTCTAAACTTCTGTTGAACATTTATAGAGATAAATTAAAGGGCTGAGTGATTCATAATGCCATTGATTATTGGTGGTTTGGGGGATTTAAGTGGCTCTTTCTACAGTTTAAAGTGATATGCCAGTAGGGAGTCATTGAATCATTCATTGAACTAATTCTTTTAAAAACACTGACTAATTCAGGAACTAAACAGGTGACTGGCTTTATGAATGAGTCACTAAATCATTCACCCAACCAATTCATTCAAAACACTGATTCATTTGGGAATGAAGCACATCTGTGTGTTGTTCGGATATGGTTGACTTGGCTTTTATTTTGGAAATATTTGTATTAGTTAAGCAAAATAAAGAAAGTAATTGTGTCTAAAATGTAATGCTAACTTCCTGTTTTTGAATAGTTGTATAAAAATATCACACACACACACACACAATCATGTTGGTCAGAATCAGCAAGGCTGTGATTGTTATGCTGCTTTATAATAACACACTGAGGTAAAGACTGGCGCTCAGTGGTTCTTAATGTCAGTGATTATTTGAGAACATCAGAACACATTGTGAGGGAGTTTTCTGTGATAATGAATTGACTTCTTGCTGGCTTTGGTATGGTCTTGATCTCATTATAGTTCTCTGGAGCCAAAATCATGGCCCTCACTTTATTTCTGTTAAATAATTCTCACATGCACCTCAGACAAATTATACTCCGCATACCATCAGGCATTTTCATCCTCAAGGTTACAGCAGGCTTTGCTTGAAGAAGCAGGAAGCACCAGAAAGACGAGTATAAATCAATGGTGGATGATTTCATGGTCTGGTAACTTCAGATGCTAAGAGTTATATAATATGAATGTGAAAAATATGTATAGATATGTATAGACTTGCTTAGACTTGTTGTGTCATATCATAAAATGCTAAAGTAATTGTTAGACATTTGCTCATGAATATGCTAAAATCGTGTTGTGCATATTAGCTTCTATCATACTCACATTAGGCATTTGAAAATGAAGTTTTATCATTTTTCACTGCATTCTGCAGCACTCCACTACTGACTATGCTCTTGACTATATTTTCAGCCTTAAAGAAAGTTTAAATAGCATAAATCATGAAGACAGATATTTAGCTTGTTTATATTTAAAATGGTATCATGGTGTGCGTCACATCAGTGATGCTCAAAGAGACTTTGATACAAACCCTAACTGTGGGGTTTGCTTTCCACATCGGTGTTCATGTGCCAAATGTCCTAGATTTTCAAGGAACATCCATCTGTGGAGTTCAAATTTTGACAGACATATTTATTTATTATATGTGTATATGCACTCTAACTGGATTAATCAGCTAACCTTTCACGCAAATGTTGCTTTTTGCTTTATAAAATGTAAAGAAGCAAGAGAAGTTAAAGATTATTGGGTAAAAAAAAATCAAATCAAACTCTCATTAGTCATTTTTTTTATAGCCAGTATCCTTTCAACTATATTTGGAGTGACATTTGGGGTAAATTTATTCATAGCATGGGCCATTGAAATTTTATTATGTCATATCAGTGAGAATTAACAACCTTGTAATTCACATGATCAAACCGCTTTACTTGTTTCCCATGGGCTGTACATTTATAGTCAAACACTGTTTCTGTCCAAGGCTGTTTATCACAATGGCTCATGTTCATGTTTATTTTTATCATGCACTCTGGTGTTCTCAGTGGTGGTATTAACATAAGATTCATTATTAAATCTAATTTATATAACAACATTTAGCAAAGCCTGTGTTATAGCATAAATATGTTTTATACAACAGTTCATACTGTTTTACTGGGGTGCTGGGACTTTTCAGTGTGACTTTGTGGGCGATCCCTCTGCTTGTCTGTATTTGTGCATTTCAGACGGACTCCCAGTCTATGCATTAGTGATGGAGATTCTTCACTGCATCTTTGTGCTGACTTTTTCCAGATTCTATAGTTATGCCATTAGGTGGCGATAAGTGACTGTTTTAATGAGTGAGCCATTTAAATCATTCATTCAGCTGTTTTGCTGAAAATTCTAATTCATTCAGGAATAAAACTACTGACTGTCTTTATGAATGAGATATTGAATCATTCCCTCAACTGATTTGGTCAACAACGTTTTATTATTATTATTATTATTATTATTATTATTATTATTATTATTGTGTTCAGTCAGGGGGAAAACTGTTGGCTGTCCTTATGAGTGAGATACTGAATCATCCACTCAATCGATTTTCTCAACATTGCTGACTCAGTCATGAGTGAAAGAATTAATTGCATTTATGAGTGAGCTATTGAATCATTCACTCAGTCGACTTGTTCAGCAATGCTGATTCATGCAGGAACAAAACAAGTATGAGAGAGTCACTGAACCATTAATTTCAACCAATTCATTGAAAAAATGCTGATTCATTTAGAAATTGTCTGTGTGTATGAGCGAGATATTGAATCATTCACTCAATTACTTTGTTAAACACTGATTCATTTAGGAACAAAACAAATATGATTTAGTCATTGATCCTTTCATTGAAATATTCACTTAACTATTTTGTTCAACAATACTGATTCATTCAGGAATGAAATGATTGTCTTTGAGTGAGATATTGAATCATTCACTCAGTTTGTTCAACAGTGATGATTCATTTATGAACAAAACAAATGCAATTTAGTCACTGAACCAGCTGTTGGGCTTGACTGTCTTGTCTTTATGAGTGAGATATTGAATCATTCATTCAACTGATTTGGTCAACAGTGCTTGTTATTGTGTTCAGTCAGATACAAAACAGGTGACTGTTCCTATGAGTCAGATACTAAATAATTCTGTTGTCTGTGTTTATGAGTGAGATATTGAATTATTCACTCAATTAATTCATTCAACAACACCGATTCATGTAGGAACAAAACAAGTATGAGTGGGTCATTGAACCATTCATTCAGCAGATTCGTTCAAAAAATGCTTATTCATTTAGAAACAAAAGAATTGCCTGTGTTTATGAGTGAGATACTGAATCATTCACTCACTCACTCAGTCAATTCATTCAACAACACTGATTCATTTAGGAACAAAACAAATATGATTTAGTCATTGAACCTTTCATTGAAATATTCACTCAACTAATTTGTTAAAAATGCTGATTCATTCAGGAACAAAATGGTTGTCTTTGAGTGAGATATTGAATTATTCACTCAATTCGTTCAAGAATGCTGATTCATTGAGGAAAAAATGATTGTCTTTGAGTGAGATATCGAATCATTCACTCAATCAATTTGTTCAACAATGATGATTAATTAGGAACAAAACAAATATGATTTAGTCATTGAACTGTTTTGTTTAAAAAAAAAGCCTTGACTGTGTTTATGAGTAAGATAATGAATCACTCAGTTAACTGATTTGGTCAACAGCACTTTTATTGTGTTCAGTCAGATGCAAACAGTTGACTGTTTTTATGAGCGAGATACTGAATCAGTCAATCGATTTTTTTTAACAATGCTGAATCAGTCATGAGCGAAACAACTGACTCTATTTATGAGTGAGATATTGAATCATTCACTCTATTAATTCATTCAACAACACTGATTCATTTAGGAACAAAACAAACATGATTTAGTCATTGAACCTTTCTCTGAAATATTCACTCAACTTATTTTTTCAACAATCCTGATTCATTCAGGAATGAAATGATTGTCTTTGAGTGAGATATTGAATCATTCACTCAACCAATTCGTTCAACAGTGATGATTCATTTTGGAACAACACAAATACGATTTAGTCATTAAATTGTTAATTCAACTGTTTTGTTAAAAAAAAGGTTTGACTGGTTTTATGAGTAAGATATTGAATCATTCACTCAACTGATTTGGTCAACAATGCTGATTTATTCATGAATGAAAGAAAGATGAGTGACGGTGATCTACTTTTGCATTTATTTTTGATATTTTTTATTTGTAATATTTGTTGTGTATTACAAGGGTTAAACACATTGAGTGTGTGCGTGTGCTTATTTTATTTTGTGGTGGAAACAGGCTTCATATGCATGTGTGTAAGTTATTAAAGTGCCCCTTTTATGGATTTTTGAAAATAACCTTTCATGCAGTGTGTAACACAACTCTAAGTGAATGAAAACATCTTGCAACGTTTTAAATCTGAAAGTGCTCTGTGTATAAAGTTATTGTCTCTCAAAAAAATAGTCGACTCTGAATCATTGAAACGAGTCGTTTTTAAAACAAGTCCCAAGCCGTTTCATGTTTATGTCAAATGCAAATTCATTCTTTGCCACTAGGTGCCACTTTTGGAACGGTAAAAATAGCCGTATCCCTGGTAAAGCTGTACACAAAGCAGCACTGCGCTCACAAACGCTGCTTTATCAGGCATTACAGGCAGTGTTCGAATTGAGGGGGGGCTGGGGGGTCCTGGACCTCCCATAAGCAGTAAGGGACCCCCATAACACCCAAAAAAATATATACTTGGGGGTCCCCTGGTTTTTCAATAAAACTAATACTTGAAACGTGAAACTAGTGAAAATGAAAATTAAATGAAAAGATTCGATTGTTGTGTTAAATTTAGACTTGCTCATGACACATCGTATTTTATTTTTATACGTTTTTACAGCATTGCTCATCATAACACATGATTCTGTTGAGCTTAGGAATGGAGTTGCCAATCGGAAGCATTCAGATTATTTTGTTTGGACTGAAACTCGTGAGTTTCCTCTTCATAAGCAACATAAGTGCAGATGTCCGTACAATAAAAATAAGAGATTCATTTATCATACAGATTATAAGAGGAGTTATGAGTGCTTAAACACTAGCTAGACTGACTG
>JAFVLL020010557.1:0-11409 GCA_021397915.2 Tor tambroides
TACCAGTAGGGGCAGCAGGACTCTTCTGGCCCATATCGATGAGCTGATATCCACTGATAACGGCCATTCAATCGAGTGATATCATTCGAAGCGGGTGAAAACATGCAGTGTTGAGGGTTCTCTGGGACCACTGAATCACGATAAAGATGAAATGCCAAATGCTCTGCGACTCAATTGTAAACACGTTTGCTAGATGTAAATTCTGCGCATCAGATATTATTTTACTGTAGAGTGAACAGTTTAGCTGAATTTCTGTGATAAATAGTTCAATTAGCACATTTGCATAGACTGCTTTCTCTGTCCTTGTATAGTATGGTATCTTAAAGTAATGTGAGGAGGAGTTACTCAGATGGTTCTGCTAAAGACATGACAATGAAGGGGATGTCTAGAATTGCTCTTTGTAGACTCAAATTTTGACCTGATTTCTTCTTTTCTGGTGATGTAAATGATCTCAGTACACTGTTTTTTGATTATTTATCAGAATTTATATGTCAGTGAAGTAAATATCTGATAGTTGTATTAAATCTTCATAAATGGTTCATGTTTGATACTTAAGCAACTCCCTCTTGTGGTGCACTGCTGCTAAATTATTTATATTATACTGTAAAGCAGAACCTGATTTTACCAAGTGCGACATGCTACTGGATCAACATCTTTGTTGACCCTGGAACAACATTGTGATTAACCAATCAGATCTGAAGAACCAGTTTATAGTTTTAATGAAGTTTATTAGGCAATCAGTGTTTGGTGCTTGTACATCAGTGTCATTCATCTATCATGTCCTCTGATTTTAGGGATTACTCATGGTTAAGGTTAGGTTTTGGTGTAGGGATTTGGTCAAGACTAAATTTTTGGATTACAATGTTGTTCCAGGGTCAACAAAATATGCTGACCTAGGAACACATCTAACTTAGTAAAATCAGGATGTGCGTACAGTAAAGTATAAAAAGTAGCATTGTGATAAATTTCTACAATTCTTTTTTACAGTTTTTATATTAATGCAAGTTCTTGTTTAAAAAAACTTTACAAATAGTACAGTAGACAGTATACAGTTAAAGCACTTTTTGCTTTTTAAATTACCATACACAAAAAAACTAGTAACTAAAATCATGTATTTTTTCATGTTGTATTTCTTTTATTAGTCCACTAAAGGAATTATGTTTAATGATACCCATAAACAGTTCATTTTTCCGCAGTTAGTTTGTAAAGAAAATACATACTTTTGTTCAAATTTTACTGTTTTACTATTCACTCATTCAGTATGGGAATAACTCACTCATTCACATACTCAATAATCAACTTATATTCAGTTGCTAATTATGCTGTCAGATGCAGTTATGGCCTCCATCAGTTCATCTCCAATAAGCATTGACAGCATCTCACACATTACAATCAGATATTGTTGATACAGTGTGTTTTATCTGTACCTCACTGACCACTTTGCACATTTCTCTAAATGACACTGAAGGTCACCATGTTATGAAATATGGCCATTTTTAGAGGACAGACTAAAGATCACAAACGTCAAAGTTCTGTTTTGTGGTCAAAAATGACAAGAATCTATTCAATGTTATAGGGAGAGGATGAAGTGAAATTCTTGGCACTAAAATAGACTCGATATCTTAACTGTACAGACTTTGAATTTTCTCCAGCTGAATAAGACACTACTATGCATGTGTGAAGTGAAAATCACGGGTAAGTTGTGATGTACACGCAAGTTATTTAATGTTTTTCAACTGTCCATATGTTTCAGCTGCAGTCGTCTTTTCAGGGAATAATAATGTAAAATGTCATAAAAATATGGCTACTTCACTAGTGTGTGATAATGTGTCTGAATATGATCCTGAACATGAAGCGGGTCATTCGTTGTGCGTTTGTAACTTTGTTGATGAACTGCAGATCTGTTTTTGTCAGTTTCTCACACTGAACTGAGACACTGTGTCTGTCTTTGCACAGTTCAATTCAATTCAATTCAAGTTTATTTGTATAGCGCTTTTTACGATACAATAATCAGTAATATACAGCTGTGTCCTCAGTCTGCAGGCTGCTGATGTCTAAGTACAGCTCATTTCGGCCCGTGTCTCTGGAAATAGTGAAGCGACTCTTGAAAGAATTCCCGGAGTCTATTGATCCCCTGCCCCATATGATCCCGATCCACTCCAAAGCTTTTCCAGGAGGCTGCCTGATCCAAGCTGTGTCATAGTCTGTGAGGGCATATCCAGAGATCTGACAGGACAACCTCACCGACTGACCAGGAGTTCTAGTCTATGCAGGAGAAACATCTGTAAAAGAGAACAACACACTGAGAGTCAATCTCATTTCATCTGTTTCTAACTATATAAACATTTGTATAAATACAAACAGCAACAAAAAGATTCACACTGATGTGACTGAATAAATCAACTCACATGGCAAAAAGGCAAATAAAATGAGTAGAGTTTGACTCATGATTGATCTCAGAATCAGGCAGTAAATCCACACAGCTTTATCCTAGTGTTAGTGGACTGCCCCTCTGCTGGAGGAAACTGACACTCTTATTCTCTCATGTGGATGGTGAAAATTTGCATATCATTACCTGAGTTAAATATGATTTTGAAGCTTGAATTTCAGTGAGCTAAAATGCTTTCATGCATCTTTGCTTTGCATAGGCCCATTTTCAGGAATTCACAAAGACATCTGAGTGCTAAAATAAAACATATTCAGGCAATAACGGGATAACATTGCATAAGTCCAAATAATAATCTAGTTTATATCCATCTTGTTTTATGGCTTAAACTGCTTAGAAGAACTGGACAAAATTCACTCACAAAAGATCATTAGGCATCCTTAAAGGAATGGTTCACCCAAAAATGTCCTTCCAATCATGTATAACTTTTTTCTTTTGAGAAACGCAAAATTGTTTGCTTAAAACAATAAAACAAGTAGAAATATTCTTCATAATAACTTATGTGTTCCTACAGGTCATACTGGTTGGTAAGACATGAGGGTGGTAAATGTTAACACTTTTTTTGTTTTGTATTGTTTTTAATTTTTTACTAGTTGAGTTGAACTATCCTGTTAACTATCCTGTGTTGTTTTAAGAATCAATACATGAGTGATAATATAATTGTAACGCCAAACCAGCAGAGGGAGCCCTCACCCGAGTACTGACTGCATGCCGCTCCCTCTGCTTCCTCTACTGACACTTCCTGTTTGGTGGCCTTATAAGCCAGATACTGAGCACATGGCAGGTTGCGAAGTATTGCCAGTTTACCTGCCTTACCGAGCGTTTTTCATAGTTATATTCTGCCTGCCCTTCTGTGTATTACTCTGCCTGATTTTCTCGACCTCTGATTTCCTGGATTTGCCCCTTTGCTCTGTTTACCTGATTGGACTGATGTTTGTGTATGAGACCTCTGCCTGCCTGCTGACTTTCGTCTTTTGGATTGCCCCTGTGTATGTCAACGGATTCTACTGTTACTCTGGTTTTGACCCTTTGCCTGACTTCACGTTTCTGTCTACTGCAAACCCCTTTAATAAACTTCTGCGAATGGATTCCAGTTCTGCCTCAGCGCCGTCATGACAATAATCATAAATGAGTTTATTATAGCAGTTTATGTACAGTGCTTATGCTGTTTTCTCATGTTGTGGTCATCTGGCACAGTAATACACAGCTGTGTCTTCAGTCTGTAGATTTTGTCCTTTAATAGTCACTCTGTTGCTGGAGTCACTTTTGGAGATGCTGAACTTGTTTGCCAATGAGTCTTTTTTCATTATGCTTCCACCTCCCCATATGTGCACAGTCTACTCCAGAGCTTTTCCTGCAGGTGTTGCGTAGCTATTATCAGTAACAGAGTATCCAGACACCTCACATGTGAGAGTAAGTGTCCCTGCTGGAGAACTATAGAGTTTGTCTGCTTCAGGACAATATTACACTCCACACCTGTCAGAGAGAAAATAACAATACACACACTGATGAAATTATACAGTTCTGTCCACATATCTGTTTCATATTACTTGCTGATAAAGACACTCACAGGTCATTGCTGCCAAAAGCAGCAGTAAAGATGTCGGGAACATGATTTGTGTTGATTTCTCTCTGCTCTACTGGGAGATAAACAATACAAACGTCTCTCTTTAAAACACCCTGAGAGGCGGAAACTCTAAACAGTTTTGCATAGACTAAAAACAATCAGGTATAAAATGCTCATCAGTCACTCAAAGTACTGAGCTATTTTTTTTTTTTTTTTTTTTACAATCTAATATATTTTTGTACTGTTCAGCAAGAAATAAGACATTAAACACAAATATATAAACTGGTTTGGTCTCTAAACACACACAGTTATTATTACTAAACTTTTTACTATTATTACTAAACTTATTACTTTGATTTCAGTGCCAAAATCATCTTCAGTGCAGATTTTCATGCATTTCAGTAATGTAATATTTAGTGTCTCTTGTTCTTATGTTAACACTCTTGTATTTTTTATTTTAAACATTTACAATACTTCCTATAAAGAGGGTATTTGGTCATAAATGGGTATAAATGTTTCTTTTGTTGGTTTATTGATAGTCCATTACAATAATATGTAATTATGTAATAATATGTAAGAAGTTATTTGTGATATGTGGGATAAAATATAATTTGTGAAGTTGTAGAGCTTCAGTGGGTTGTATTTTGGTGAATACAGGCACATACAAATAGCTTATTTTGTGCAGTGCTGCAGCTGTATTCATCACTGTGTCCGTCTTACACAATAATAAACAGCAGTGTCTTCATTCTTCATATTATTCATCTGCAGATACGTCTGTTTCTTGCTGTTGTCTCTGGAGATGGTGAAGCGTCCCTGAACAGACTGAGAGTAGTACATATAACTACTACTAGATGAGATGTATGTCAGTCACTCCAGACCTCCTCCTGAAGCCTGTCTGATCCAAGCCAAGCTTTGGTCTCCACTAAATCCAGAGACTACAGGTAAGTCTGTGAGATCCTCCAGGTTTAATGACTACTGACTCAGACTGAAAAACAAACAGTTCAGCATTAACATTTACAACAGTACACATAAATAAGTCTGATTATCAACAGGTTTTCAAGAGCCTTACATTCTGTGAGATCAAACATGAAGATAAAACCCAGTTTAGACACAATATCCATTGTCATGTTATGAAAAGAGGAACTTAATGCAGCAAAGTCACAAACAAGTTTTGTGTCTGGAGATGAATAGAGTGGAGGCTGTTTAAAGAGGATGAGAAAAAGTAGGTTTGCAGAGGGTGCCCTCTAAAGGTTACATTTACATCTTCTGTGACCTTATTAAACACTGTAACCATGCCTGCTTTCAACGTATTTTTTGATTATATGTACTAGTGCCCAAGTGCCACCAACAGGCCTATTATGTGAAGTGTAAGCAAAAGAACTTGCAAATTACTTTATTTTTAGAATTATATATATATATGCCCCTTTTTTACATTTGAGCCCCTGCTCCTGAGGAACGTCGTACTGAAACATACAAAATAGACTAGTCTGTACAGATTTACTGAAAACCAATTGTGAAAAGAGTAATTAATGTTTTATAGGAATTCAATTTTAATGACATATTTTTTGCATTTAGTACATTCAAAACAGCTCAGATGGGTCTTATGTTACTTTAGAGCATGCATAACTCAAAAATGACCCCATTTCTCATGATGAGTTTTTGAACAGCTGCCTGTGTTTGTGTTTCCACAGTGTGTGTCTCTGTTGCACAGTAATACACTGCAGTGTCTTCAGTCTTCAGCTGATTCAAATGCAGATAGAGATTAGAGCTGTCCTTAGATGCTGTGAGTCTGCCCTGTACTGACTGAGCTGAGCTCTTTGCAGAATCTGAATGATAATAAATTAACCATTCAAGTCCTTTTCCAGGTGCCTGACGGATCCAGTGCATGTAAGTGCTACTAACAGTAAACCCACTGCAGGCACAGGTCAGTTTGTAGGAAGCACCTGGAGACACAACTACTGACTGTTCAGACTGTGTGAGCACAACCTGACAGTCAATACCTGTGGATAAACAACATTTAAAACAGAATTATGAACATGGATTTATTTACACTAAGAAAACAGTTTATTTTGTCCAGGGAATTTACTTACAAGACACAGCGGCCAGCAACAGCAAGAGAAATGAAGTGAACATGGTTTATATGAAGGCTGAACTGGTGATGAGTCCTCCACTCAACAGTGTAGCTGTTTAAATATGAAACAAGCATTAGTTCATTTGCATTGAAACTTTCAATTAGCAAAATCAGTGGAGTCAATGGAGTTTTAGTACATTGAGGCTCATTTCATGGACAATAATACCACCTATTGATATGGAAATAACATTGTACTTCAGTGAATAAATGTGATTATTTTTTGCAGCAGGCATGTGTATATATATATATAAATAAATAAATATATATATATATATATATATATATATATATATATATGTATATATGTGATGGTTTACTTGTATATTAATGTGATTTTATATTCAGTAATATTCTAATATAGCTATAGATGTGCATGTAATAAAATTTGGTACTGTGCATGTATAAATATATTTGAATAGATTTATACGATATATTTTAACATTTAAATGTGTGTATATACAATATATATATATATATATATATGTATATACACATAGTATACATAGAAATATTTTCCATTGTATTTCTCTCTATTGTGTATTTATGTACATATATAAAGTCTGATAAAAGTTTATAAATATGTGTTCAGCTATAAGAAAATGTGTTATGTAAAATATATCATATTATATTTTCCGTATATTGTTTCATAATGTCATGTCTGGCAACTGTACAGGTTTTGTATCTTGCTCATTGATCAGCCCTCCAGGATTTGAATATGCTCTTTATGATGTATCTTAATTAATCCAGACCTTTATACACTCATTTATTTGAGAAGCTGTTTATGAGAAAGTATGTAAATGTTTCAAATAACATTTCTAAATAAGTATAATTTGTTGAATTGTGGGGAAGTTGCTTCAGTGATCTGATGCATGAATAGTTTTTGTTCAGTCCTGCAGTCTTTTGTGTAACAGTGACTTTCTTGCACAGTAATAAACAGCTGTGTCTTCAGTCTTCAGGCTTTTCACCTCTAAATACAGCATGTTTTTGCTGGTGTCTTTGGTGATGGAGAACTGGCCCTGTAGAGACTGAGCAAAAATAGTGCCAGTGCCAGTGTCAATACGCCCAATCCACTCCAGTCCTTTCCCTGGTTTCTGACGGATCCAGCCCATCCACCAGCTGCTCACTGAGAATCCAGACACAGTGCAGGACAGAGTCACTGAGTCTCCAGGCTTTTTCACCACAGAATCTGAGGAGGTCAAAGACTGACCACTAACAGCTGAAAAACATGGAACAAATAATGTTAAATGATTTAGAACAATGAAATTACAAAATAATACAGAACAAATGGGTGTTTCTCACATGAAATAATCATCAGTAGGAGTCCATACAGCATCTCCATTACCACAGTAAAACAGTGATAGGGTACACTGCAGCTGTTTTAGTCGCTGACACACACAATGACTGAAAGTTCAGCTTTTATCAGTTTTTCAGGAGTCTGGGAGACACTGACCCTTCCCATAAAATCATTTGCATCTGAGTGTTATTATACAGTAGACAAAGGAAACCTCCACTTATATTTTAATATTACGTAATCTATATTTACATTGTTCAGGCACGTGCGGAGGGGGGTGCTTTAGTGTTCAAGCCCCTGCCCTTTTTCCAAAATTAACCATCCCTCTCTCACCAATTATCAACAATATTGTGGTCAAAAAAACAAAATGCATTTGAATTTTATTTATGACAACACGTATAAAACAGTAACAAATGGCTCAAAACTTGGAAAATACCTGTTTATTTTTACTTATATCTGTCAGTCTGAGACATCGTTGCCATTGCGATAAATCTGTTGAAAACTGCGTAGCTGTTTTTTTTTGCTAAAATTGCTAAAATAGATGTTGCTGCATTGATTGTACTGCTTATTGATAAACCATTTACCGTTTGATGACACTGTCATTGTTGGTTAAATGAAGCCCAAGTGCCACCAACAGGCTTATTTTGTGACATGTGAGCAAGTTCAAGAACACACAAAGGACATTATTTTTATATTTACATGTATATGCATATATAATTTTACTATAACAATTGATGCCCCTTTTTTACATTCGAGCCCCTGCTCCCAAGGAACTCTTTGCACGTCCCTGTGTTTGTTCTGTAATGTCTTTCATGGTTTGTTATTTAATATCGACCCAACGTGGCCAAGTGGGGCCTGAGGTTAGTTGAAAGACTAATTGTTAATGGACATTCACCAGCATTGTTCAGTCATTTTCAGCAATCCAGTTTCTAGCTCAGCAGGGAAGTGTTTGTTTGGTTGTTTGTTTGTTTTTAATTATCATTACTATTATTATTATTATTATTATTAGTTTATTGCATTTTCTCTTTCCCTGATGAATGTCATTGACTGGTATCAGTCTCATTTTTGGTGTGAGTCAACTATACAATCTGGTTGTGATGTCTCATGTATCTGCCTGGTAGGCTGCTTTTGCAGCTTGTCAGAAAGTATTTGAGAGTCACTGGATTTAGCTACACTTGTTGCATCATAGTATGGTCATGATTAATAGTTTAATTATTCTATAAATCATATTACTACTTTTTTTAAATGACCTCCATTGTGACAGTACCCATGTAGAGTTAATGAAGTTATGAAGTAGAAATGCTATTAGAAAAAACGCCCAGTCCATTATTACTATAAGAGAAATTAAAAATACTGAATATTATAAAATGTACAGGTTATACTTCATACTGAAACATAATGTAGAAAACAGACTAGTCTGTATAGATTTACTGAAAACCAAGTGTGAAATGAAAAATAAAAGTTTTATAATTATTAAGTTTTTATTAACATATTTTTTTGCATTTATTTAAAACAGCTCAGATGGGCCTTATGTTACTTTAGAGCTTGCGTAACTCAAACATGACCTCATTTCCCATGATGAGTTTTTGAACAGCTGCCTGTATTTGTGTTTCCACAGTGTGTGTCTCTTGCACAGTAATACACTGCAGTGTCTTCAGTCTTCAGCTGATTCATATGCAGATAGAGATTAGAGCTGTCCTTAGATGCTGTGAATCTGCCCTGCACTGACTGAGCTGAGCTCTTATAAGGATCTGAATAATAATAAATAATCCATTCAAGTCCTTTTCCAGGTGCCTGACGGATCCAGTGCATGTAAGTGCTACTAAGAGTAAACCCACTGCAGGCACAGGTCAGTTTGTAGGAAGCACCTGGAGACACAACTACTGACTGCTCAGACTGTGTGAGCACAACCTGACAGTCAATACCTGCGGATAAACACAACATTTAAAATAATGAATATGAATATTTACACTAAAAACAGTTTTATCCAGGGAATTTACTTACTAGACACAGCAACCAGCAACAGCAAGAGAAATGAAGTGAACATGGTTTATATGAAGGCTGCACTGGTGATAAGTCCTCCACTCCACAGTGTAGCTGTTTAAATATGAAACAGACATCAGTTCATTTGCATCGAAACCCTGAATTGTGGAATCACTGGAGCTTGAGACTATTGAGGTTCATTGTATGGACAATAGTATCATCTATCTTGATATGGAAGACAAGTTTTTGTCTTCATTGTGATGTATTATGTAAAAATATATAGCCATATATCAGGGGTGGCATGGTACACAGATGTCACGGTTCGGGGGTCACGGTTCGATACGATTTCGGTACAACAGGAAAAAAACAACAAATGTACTATGCTTGGTTTCTTTTCAATTATTTTGAACAGAGAGTAGTGCAGTAGTAACACTAAGTATTATATTACATTATATACAGTATATATATAATCTGCAGTACATATATACAGTACATACAAGAAATAAATTCTTGAAATATATTTGATTTAGTTTACAGATAAACAAGGGATAAAACAGTGCGACACGTAACGTAGACTATATATGCTGAGTTTCAGTTCATTTTTGTGACATGCTTAATTTGTTCACAGAAAGGAAACTCAAATGGCAGAAAGGGACATCCTATTTGTTTTCTTTATTTTACAAAAGCACAATGTTTTGTTTTCATTGTGAGTGTACACAAATAAAAGCAGACCTTAATACAGAGATGCGTTATTAATAAGACAATGAGTGTTTAAAGTTGATTCTGCTAGTATAAGGAAAACAGTTGAAGTGATTGCGCCGGCGCGCGCGCACGCACACACACACACACACACACACACACTCACATCAGTTCCAGCATTGCTAAAGTTAGTACTTTATCAAAATAAAATACAAACATCAGCGCACCCGCCTCTGTGTCACCGTTGGAACGCGGCTGAAGTACAAAGCTTACAATTTACATAATAAATAATAGTTTAGAATTCAGATACGTTACATCGCAAATATGGAAATATTATGGAATCTTTGGATTTGTGCCGAAAGAGAGAGGTAGGATACATGAGCTCAAAACTCCATTTCGCAAACAGTTGAGTGTGCAAGTCTTTAAAGTATAATCCTTTGTCAGTCTATGTGAGAGATGCATTCAGAATCAGTAGGCCTACATGGTCACTGCATAGGGGGCTTTGTTTTCAAGTGCGCAACTCATGGCACTGGCTGTTCTTCTGCTGGTGGTTATCAAACAGCGTTGCATTGCTGCGGGCGCCCCTTTCTGGATTGGGGTTGAATTGCATGTATACGTTGTAAGGCCTCATGCACCGAACCGAGATGGCCGTACCGTAACGGTTCGGTACGAATACATATATCGTGCCACCCCTACCATAAATGGTGCATACTGCAGTGTATTGAAAACTAGAAGCACCAGTTTCCTAAAGAAATGTGTTATTTAAAATACATTGCATTATATTTTCTGATATATTCCCATACATTTTTGTTTCATAGTATGGCAACTGTACAGGTTTTGTATCTTGCTGATTGATCAACCCTCCAGACGCTGAATCAATTAATTAATCCAGACCTTTATTCACTCATTTATCTGAGAAGCTGTTTATGAGGAAGTTTTTAAATGTTTCAAATACATTTCTAAACAAGTGTAATTTGTTGAATTATGGGAAGTTTGCAATTGCTTCAGTGATCTGATGCATGAATAGTTTTTGTTCAGTCCTGCAGTCTTTTGTGTAACTTGTAGAGACTTAGTGAACAGACACAACTCCAATTACAACACATTCCAGAGCACAGGTCTTCCTCCATGCTGTGGCCATTAAGAGGTCACGAATGACCAGCACCGTGGCCGACTTCCTGCCCTAAAACGCTCTATCAACATGAGACTCTAAGACCCTGATGGATTTATAGAACCACATCCTGCACCTGCAACCAACAGAACAGCAATAACTGACTCCGCTCAGGCGAACTCAC
>JAFVLL020010558.1:0-5000 GCA_021397915.2 Tor tambroides
GACTCTCAAGTCACACTTAAACAATTAACATTTATTTTAAAGTCATACAGCACAAGCAATTTTTCACAAAATGAGATTTGTTAGGTTTTGAAAGATGAAACATATTGTTCAAAATGAAGACAAAAAGTTTTGGATGCTTCCTATCAAACTGTGTGAAAAATGTTAATATGATGAGCTATAATAATAATAATTGAAAAAGTGGCTCAGAAAAAGCTCAATATATACATTACTTATAGATGCAGATGCTACTTAGTTTGATATTTTGTCTAATGCAATGAGATAAGTATCCAAAAGTGTCCAAATTGATATATTCTGATCTTATATAAGCCCACCGATAGCTGCAGTTGCGTCTGTCGTAATATAAATGGTATAATAAAGTCCGCACAGCTGTATGTGAAGGTGATGAACAGCTTCAGTCGCGTCTGTAATTGGAACAGCTCCTCTGGATGTAATGCAAGCGCTGTAATGTGTGTTTTATTGTCAGTAGTTTTGTTCAGTGTTATAGACGTCTGTCTGACTCTCACACAGTGACACAGAAGGCAAACTCAATGCAGGACGCACATCTGCTTTGTTGTTTATTTGCTCTCTTGAGACACTCACGTCTCTCACAATCACGTCTGATCCACGTTGTTTTGGCAGGTGGTTAAGGAGGAGATACGCATTCTGTTGCTCATATGCTGCTCTTTCAGTGAGACTCATGAGACTTTGGAGAAATGTTTGAGTTCGTACTGAGATCTCTAGACTCTAGCACAGCTTGAGACTCGTTTTTCTCACTGAGTATCCTGTTTCACTCACTGAACAAGTTGTGAAATTGCGATAAAGCCTAGTGCAATTTATTATATTGCAAACTTACATTTACATTTATGCATTTAACAGATGCTTTTATCCAAAGCGACTTACAAAAGAGGAACAAAAGTTGTCAAAGTGCCGACAATATTCATAATATTTTTAAGAACTGCATGATTTGGGGTGGAGAAAAAACTATTTGCAATTTTTCTGATAAAATTTGGGATTTAAATTAAACAAAAATCTGGGTTTGCTAGGGCTGCACAAAAAGGTAATAATAATAATAATAATAATAATGTAAAATAAATGTATTATTATTATTACTATTATTGTTATTTCTATTATTTAAAATATTAAACAAAACATGTATATATTGTTAAACAAAACAAGTAAAGAATAATAACAACAACAACAATAATATTAATAATAATAATAATATGTCAAATTAAAGTATTATTATTATTATTATTATCTCTAAATTAAAATGTTAAGTTCTTAATAGTTATATTTATTTAAATATTAAGTTAATAATAATAATAATGTAAAATAAAATTATTATTATTATCATCATCATCATCATCATCTCTAAATTAAAATATTAAACAAAATATGTATATAATATTGAAGCCAAACAGCCCAGATACCATTTCATGTTTAATGTAAATGATCTGTCAGTTTTGTAGATTTTTTTGCAAGTAAAAATAAATAAATAAAAAAAAAAAATAATGTCAAATAAAGTTATTGTTATTATCTGACTTAAAATCTTAAGTTATTAATAATTATATTAAGTTAAATATTGCATTATTATTAATAATAAAGAAATGAATATGAATAATTACAAATAAAATTAAAAAATAAAATTAAAATATTATTAGTAGTAGTAGTAAAATAACATTATTATTATTATTATTATTTCTAAATTAAAATATTACAGAATACTTGTTACTGAAAATAATAAAGAAACGAATATTAATAATTAAAAATAAAATAAAAATAAATTCAAAATATTGTTATTAGTAGTAAAATAACATTATTATTATTATTATTATTTCTAAATTAAAATATTACAGAATACTTGTTACTGAAAATAATAAAGAAACGAATATTAATAATTAAAAATAAAATAATAAAAATAAATTCAAAATATTGTTATTAGTAGTAAAATAACATTATTATTATTATTATTATTATTATTATTATTATTATTATTATTTCTAAATATTACAGAATACTAGTTACTGAAGCAAAACATGTCCCAGATGCCATTTCACATTGCCTGTAAATGATCCGTCAGATACGCAGCAGATATTTTGAGATTGTCGTGTTGGATGGAGGTGTGGAGAACAGTGGCTCAGCTTGATCTCGCACACACCCAGCCAGAGAGGATTGTGGGACAGAATCTGATGTTTATTGGTCGGGTGAAGCAGCAGTCGGACAGCTGGGTGGAGGTTTATAGGTTCGCCTGTAAAAGTCGGCTGTGTTCTGGTATTTTGGGGCTCACGCGTCCATAAGGACCTCAGCCACATTTCAACACCTGCCAAAACGGTCCTACTCCGTCCAAACTGATTACTCACCATTGCGTCAGCGTGAAAGCACTGCAAACAAGGTCAAGGTGGATTTAGCCTTCGCTTAATGTTATTTCACGGAAAATAAATGTTGATGGCGTTTCCTCATTTGAGCGGCTGTGTTTCATTGCTCTTACGCAGTGGTTTTTAGGTCTGTGTAAGTCGATCTGAGCTCACCTGCGGCTGCGCTCAATCCTGTACTGTACATTCGTCTCTTTAACCTTCTGTCATCGCCATCAACAGTCCAGGTTTGCTCAGCTTTTCCAGATTTCATCAAGAAAAGAGTTTTCTCAGGTTTAATTCCGTCGTGTTATTTGACTAGTTGTATTGTTCTCAAAATATGGTGACTAACATGTTTCTTCCGAGAAATATATCTTGTGAGTTTATATCAAGTAAAATAATATAAATGCATAATAATATGCTATTTTTAAATGCATTGAATTTTTGAAAACATACACATTTTTGAACAATTACAATTTGTTTATTATTATTATTAGTAGCTAATAAACAAGTAAAACTACACGTTCTGAACAATGATATTTGTAAGCAGTGTATTAGTAGTTAGTTAGTATGCTCCACTCTTAAGAAAAGTCTGTAAAATAGGGCACAATCTACTATATGAAGGAATTTTCTGTATTGATTTTTCCATGTTTTTTACCTGCATTTTAATTATGCATTGCATTTTGTGCTTTCGGGTTATAATGGATAGCAGATAATGTTCTGGAAAATGACTTGTACCTTTTACATTTTTCTAGATATTTTTTTTCTAGATATCACAAGCACAAGCTACTAACACAGTGTATCATAAACGAACAATTATTATATTTATAAATTATTCTTATTGTTATTAAATGAAACAATTGCAAATAGCAGCTTTGCGTACTGCTAGGCATCTTTGGTTTTCTCTTTTTGTACAATTTAAATGGTCAATGCCTGCCTTTTTATCATTTGAGTCGCTTATAAAAAGTTGCTAAAAGTTGCCAAATAAATTTTAAAAATAGCTACATTTGTTGCTAGGTGCTTTTGGAAGAAAAAGTTGCTAGGGTAGTCTGAAAAGTTTTCAAAAACTGATTGCAGCTTTATTTCACGAAGTTGTGAGTTATAAAGTCAGAATTGAGATGTAAAATCCCAATTGTAAGAAAATAGGTGAAATAGTCTTTTTATTTTCTCAGAATTGGACTTTATAACTCGTTTATATCAAGAGAGTTAGAAATTGTTTCCAGGTATTTGATTTAGCTGTTGATGGCTTTTAGATATATTGATTTATTTACTATAAGGGTAAGACAGTAGATACTAGATGATGCTAGATACTAGATGGGTATAAAGATGCATTATTAAATGCAAAATAAAGTGTCTGCTTTAATATTTCAAAAACCTTTTGTGAAAATGAAATAACTATGGAAGCCTGTTTCCGCTGATGAATAAAACGAAAAAAAAAAAAAAGGCAATTGTGACTTTCAAAAAATTGAATTTTTATTAAAATCACTGGACTATAAAATAATCAACAAGACATTTCGGTGTCTATCTAAACTCCTTCAACAGATGTAAAAACAGAAAGCAACTCTGGCAAATAACCTCAAAATCACATGATCAACAGACCTACAGAGGTTTTTTTTTTTTAATTTATTTAAATAAAAATTCAAATTTTTTGAATGTTTTAACACCTGGATGATTTAGTTATGAATCTACACAGATGCATTTGAGACTTTTTACTTTGCAATTCTGACTTTTCTCAGAATTGCAAGATATACCCCCGGTTTCACAAACAAGACTTAAGCCTAGTCCTAGACTAAAATGTAAATCTGAGCTGTTTCAACTGAAAGAAACTTGCACTGACTGATCTTAAAACATATCAGCGCCATTGTTTTGTCTTTAGATGCACACCAGTAATGTTTATTCTAAGGCACGTTTATAAAAATGACTTAAATGTCCTAATTTAACTATGGCCTAATCCTGGTTTAGTCTAAGCCCTGTCTGTGAAACCGGACCATAAACTCACATGATATATTTCTCAGAATTGTGAGTTTATATCTCTCAATAGTGACTTTTTCTCAGAAATGCTAGACATTGTGAGTTAAAGTCTAAATTGTGAGATGTAAACTCGCTCACTATTTTGTAAGAAAATAGTCTTTTTCTTCCCTTCAGAATTGGACTTTCTAACTCTGTTTCTAAGATATAAGTTTATATCTCACTATTCTGAGAAAAAAGTCAGAATTGTGAGGTTAAAAATTCACAATTTTTGTGAATGTAATCTATGGGGGGAAATTAAAGCTATGTTAAACTTTTATTGTTTAATGCCTGAAAATCCCTTTTCCTCTATTACTTTATCAGATGATTTGAAGTAATTTCACTCTATATTGTTTTTCACAATTGTCTAATCCCTAAAAAAAAAAATGCTTATGTGACATTAGTTATTTATTTATTGCTGATTACAGGGTTAAGCATTAATGCAAGTGAAGCAACAAAATAATTAACCATACAAATAATTGAAAAAGAACGCTTGACCCTTGATTTTTATTTTCCAAAGTTTAAAATACAAAGAGACTTGCTGACAGCTAATTTTGTCTTTAGTTTTATTAATTCTAAATCTTTATATGGCAGAAATAATGAGAATAGCAGGATTTTAGTTTGAACATTCATTAAGAATTT
>JAFVLL020010558.1:10000-12655 GCA_021397915.2 Tor tambroides
TATGAGGGTTAAATATTCTATTGATATTAATTTTCAATGCATTTTAGCTCTGATTTTGACCTGTTTCTCTTTCTGTCTGATGTACAGTCTGAGAAAATCAGTTCTGTAAGTAGTTCACAAACACATTTCCTCAAACCCGTCATGTACTCGCACCTTCAACTTCAATTAGTGTGTGTAAAACAGACAGAAATGAGTCCAGACCAGTCTGACCTTGTCTCACACTCACATTTCTTCTCTTTGTGTTTCTCCTTCACTCTTCATAATCATCATATAGTTAAATAATGGCATTAGTTCTGTAATAATAATCATCAATTCATTTAGCAGGATGCGTTTTATGAAAGTTAATTAGACGTCCTGTTGTTGGTTTTGCTTGGGTCGCATCATTAGTGGTAATGAAGTGAATGTGTTCCAAACCCTAGTGAGCTCCCTACCTAGGCAACACCTGATGCTTCTTAGATACTTCCTTTTGGCCGACTTTCTTTCTACTTTTTCACACTTTTAGTTAGTGTTTTATTTGAACTGTTGTTATTTAAATATTCATATTGTCCTTAAATTGTAATTGATATTTTTTTAATTATTATTTATTTTAATTGTAATTGTTTTGTCATTTTTAATTTAATTAATTATTTTTTTTACAATTTTTATTTTTCAACTCATTTTCATGTATATGTTATTCATTCTTATACATTTTATTAATTTTTGCATTTTATTATTTTCTATTTGATTATTTTATTTAAATAATAATTATACTTTCATTAATTCACAAACCACAAACTTTTGTTTTTGATTGTTTTTTTTCCCCATTTTGTCAATTTGAATTAGTTTGTTCACTAAATGCAGAATAAATTTGAGTTTATTGTTCAGCATATTTACAATTAATAACACTATTCATATTTGTGAAGCAAGCAGAAATTGGCCAAAACGAAGGCAGCATCAGGTGTTGTCTAGGTAGGGAGCTCACTAGCTGCTCTCAACATTCACTTTGAACAACATTTATGAGAATTTATGTAGTAATTCAGTTGTTAGGAAAAATGGTGCAATTGGTGCAGAAACAATTTTCACTCAGAAATTAGTAGCAAACCTCAAAAACAATTAGAAATGGCAAGTATAACAGAAAAACTGACACAGTATTTTCTTTGTTTCATTTACGCTTCTGAGACTCAGAAGGTCCTGTAAAGTGTGTTTTTATGCATCTCTGTTGTCTCTGACATTCAGCGGGTCAGTAAAACACACACGTGTGTCTTTTGCAGCGCTCTGCTTGTGTCACATCCAGCAGCACGCACCATATTAAGTTAACAAGCTTGTTCATCGATCTGATGATGTATAAAAACACCTTTTATGTGAGCTGATCTTTCTTTCTTAGTAAAATGGCATTCAGCTCTGGAATAGCTTGAGTTTGGCAGAGGGTAAATATAAAAGCATCTCACATCAGCTGGAAATGCATGTTGAGTGAGATGGGTCTCGTGTCTCTCGGGGTCAGAAGGGCATCTGTGGTTGAACCCTAGAGGTCGACAAAGGTCATGCAGTCTGAGGATCTTCTCAGGCATTGAATGTTTATTATTCTGTCTGCTGGCTTTTTTAAGCCTGTCTGGACATATTTTGTAATATATAGCTGTGTTTCTGTCTAAATGGTCAATCCAGTGATCCAGTGGTGATCTGGTAACATCTGTTCACTGCACAGCACACACATGGAGACCAACTAGTAACTGCAGGTTTGCATGACACAACTAAATCTACTAGTAGGGTTTAACAAACTGGGGTTTGTGAAAGTCTTATTATTATTTAAATCATAAAAATTACTACTACTACTACTACTAATAAAATGTTACTAAAATATAAATAAATTAGAAATATAAAAGGTTAAATACAATTTAAAAAGAACTAATATTTAATTTAAAAAATAAATAATAATAATAATAACAATTTTGATAATTAAAAAAAATAAAAATGAAAAAACTTAAAATAAAACACTCACTAAAATTACATTTTTAAACTCACTAATGTTAAATTTTTTTAGTTAAATTTTTTTAAAAAAATTAAGTTTTTAATTTTAGTTTAGTTAGTTATCAGCTTAAACTAACCAAAAAATTTAATGTTTGCCATGCCATCTAACTGAAACATATGCTAAAAGTATAAAGGAAAATGTATTTTTATTTTATTTTATTTTATTTTATTGAAGTTAATGAAAGTCAGATTATTACTTAAATCATAAAAATTATATATATATATATATATATATATATATATATATATATATATATATATATATATATCGTTAAAAATAACAAAATTGTAATTTTAAATACAATTTAAAAAATGTAGTAATTTAAACATTTAAAATTTTAATAATAATAATAATAATAATAATAACAATTTTTAAAAATCATAATTTAAAATAAAAACACAAATAAAACTTACTAAATAGCTGAAATATTTAGCTGTATGTCATGTGACCATCAACTAACATCAGAAAGCTGTGAATATGCAAAAATGTTGTTAAATGAATGAAATATTTACTTGGGCTGAAAAAAAAAAAAAGTTTGGGAATCCCTGAACTAGTGGAAGGACACCAATCAATCTGACATTTCATCATCAATTGTGTTCTTTATATTCCAAGAGTGAGTGTGCGTGCGTGTGAGTGTGTGTGCGTGTGTG
>JAFVLL020010562.1:0-15825 GCA_021397915.2 Tor tambroides
TGCTTTGAATGGTCATTGCAGTTCAAGCTTCAAAAATGACACAAGTTAAAAATGTAAACATTATTAAAAGTAATATATACAATTAGCAATATATTCAAACAAACAGACCAAGTTTTTCAGCACTGATCATCCTCCCCAGTTGAACTCGAGAATCAGTTTGACTCATGTATGAATCATTCACAAGAACAGTGTTGTGAACTAGATCTACCAACTGGATTTTTTTTTTCACCATAGAAGTCTGGGGTCAGTATAATTTTTTAGTGCTTATGAATTTGGTAAAAAAAACAAAACAAAAAAAAAAAACAGGAATATTGTGCAATATTATAACAATTTAAAATAACTGTTTTCTATCTGAAAATATATTAAGATGCAATTTATTCCTGTGATGGCAAAGCTGAATTTTCTAATTCTAATGCTGATTTGCTGCTCAAGAAACATTTCTTATTATTATCAATATATTGTTGAAAAGAGTTGTGCTGCTTGATATTTTTGTGGATTTTTTGATGATTGTAAGTTCAATAGAACAGTATTTATTTGAAATAGAAAACTTTTGTGACATTTTATATTAATTTATAGTCACTTTTGATCAATTTAATGCATCCTTGCTGAGTAGAAGTATTAATTTCTTTCAAAAAGAAAGAAAACAAACAAACATTTGAATGGAAGTGTATATCTGAATTAATTAGCAGGAAACACTACTTCCAGAGCTTGTTGTTGGATATGTGTGTCTGTGTTCTTGGGGTGTGTGCTCCCAAAATTCTATGATCCATTGGGTGTGTGTAATGAATGCCATACGCCTGATGTCACTTTATGAAGAACCATCTCAGTCCTGCTAAGAAGAACAGTTTGAGTCTGCAGTCTGTATAGTCAAAACTCACACGCTTACAATCAAACACACAATGTGTCACTATTCTCTCACATGCAACATTACAAAATATCCCTGCTTCTATCAATCATTTCAAAACGACAGATATTTCATTACTGTACTACATGAGTGCTTTTTGCACTGTGATAAGGTCACATTGGTTGTTACTGGAAAATGTGCCAAATTGTTGTTTGTCCACTGCTGAGCTAAAAGGCCCAGCTGAATTCTGGGTTTGGAAGAGGAAGACGGGAGGTAAACTTCCATTTGAGGAATGGGGACTCTTGGTGGAATGCAGGAAAAACATCTGAGGAACAGGCAGGGAACGGGGTGGAGGACTCGCTATGTGTCCCATTGCTACTTCCATTGTTGACATTTTCCTGAGGCTTTCCCTTTTCCTTCCATTCAAACCACATTCGGAATATTGCGTGACCTTAAGACTGAAATGACGGAAAACCTGGGGACTCACACAGACCCTGAAGCAAATTCACACTGAGCTTTGAATGGTTAATAAACACGCATGTGTGGAAGTTTTTTTGTGAATGCATTAATGTGTCTATTTTCTACATAAAACAAACGCTGCAAGCACATTTTTTTCTCTTTAAAGCATCTGTTTGCTCCTGCTGATCTGCTTCATCATGAATCTCTAAAACGTTTGCTTCCATCCATTTCAAACCACTGAAGAAGAGGAATAACAGACAGGAAGGAGGAGAGGTAAAGATGCATTTCCACTCAGCGCTTGCAGCAGCTGCCAGGAAAAGCTCTCAGTGTGAAAAATGACAAGTGCAGCGTGTGTAAAAGAATGGGGTGGACAGGGGAGAGGTGTGGGAAAGATGTTCTGCCTTATACTGACACTTTTTCCCGTCATTCTCCTGTCAGAGTCAAATCACAAAACATTATAAAACTCTACCTGAAAATTTGAGGAACAACAGATGGAAAAAGTAAGTGCTTTTAGAGTTAAGACAGAAAATGGGTCTACATTTTTTCCCCTCATATGTCATAACCATAAAAGCTATTTTTTTTTAAATCGATAGCTATGACTCTAGTGCTGATTTGTGATTTCAACAATATTTTTTTCTGCTTTGTTTTCTACTAGTTTTCTCCTTTCCTGTCATAGCCAACACTCTCTAAAATAAAAGGTTCCAATTACAAATGAAAGGGTTTTTAAAGTCTGAAACAATAGAAGAATAGTTTTGGGTTCCACAAAGAACAAAAAACAAACAAACAAACAAACAAAAAAAAAACGAGATGCTGCAAAGAACAATTGTAAAATTTATTTTAAGGCATAACACACTCGACACAAAACACTTAGAACTTGAATATTTTTTTTTGGTATATATATATATATATATACAAATCTGATTTAATGTTTATTTTTATTGTTTGGCCAATAACCAATAAATATTATTTAGAAAATAAATATTATATTTATTTTCATTATATAAAACAGTAGAATATACTATTTTCTGGTTTCAATAGTTGTATACTATAGTAAAGTTATATATTTAAACATTAAAACAATTTAATTATACTAAATTTATTAACATTTTTTATATTTTCTCAGTTATATTACAATTTAATCGATATAAAAATTTTATACTATTTTGTCTAAATAAATGAGCATGAACTTAAAATAATTAGACCAAATTTAAAAAAAATAATAATAATGAGATGAAAAATTGGTATAATATGAACCAATATGGTACCGAAATATCAAGCATCCCTATATTTTCTTGAGCTGTCCATAACTCATATTTCCAGAGAAGGAGGTTTCATCACTGGATAAATAAACCCAAAGTGGCTTTCAGCTATTTCTTTTTTCCACTCTATCTAGCTAGACTCACTTATCAGAACATATCAGAGGATCTGGCACAGAAAGAGAGACCAGAGGTCATGAAGATAATAAAGATGTTACTTTAAAGTGAATTTGGGATCCTTTGCTTCAGCATCTGATAGCTGGCCAGATGCATTAATCTATTCCGGCATGTCAAGCTTCACCTAGTTTATTCAGCTGCCTGCAAACATATTTATGGCTCAGACACATTCCAGTCCCATGAAAACGAATAATCATATAACCACAGCCAAATAGGCCTTATGGAAAATCATATCCTTCCTAGCAGCCAGTAAGCCTTTTCCAGTGAAATTGCCCTCGATGCAGACATCAAAAATTCATCTGTTGAATTAAGACCAATCCGTGCGGCGCAATTTTGTACATTTGTGCTAACAGCTGATTATAAAGCGGAAAAAGATAAGGCGTCATTAGCATATGGTTAGCGCAGATAAATGAGGAAAAAAGAACAAGAGACAGAGACAAAGTGAGATGACATAAAAGTGTGAAATACAGGTCCTGACTTTCAACAGTTAGAGGGATTTCATCCATTTTTATTAAGATTAGCCAAGTTTAATACCCAAAGACTTACTAAAGACCAAACATAATTAACTACTCAACACTTACACTCTCTCTCACACACACGCTCATGTCCAGCTGGGATGAAAAGAGCACATGGCTGATGAATCTGTAATTATAAGATGAAAGTGGGGACACTCTAAGGGATTATATGATGTACCATAAACCCTCAGAAATTATGGAAAGTGTTTCCTTAGAGTAGACGAGGAATGATTTCAAGAACTTTTTGCTGGTATTTGTTATTTAGGTATTTAAATTACTAATATAATATAATATAATATAATATAATTAGTGCTGTCAAATTATTAATCGTGATTAATCGCACCCAAAATAAAAGTTTTTGTTTACATAATATGTGTGTACTGTGTATATTTATGTATATAAATACACACAGTACATATTTTGAAAATATATACATGTATATATTTATATTCATATAATTTATATTATATATAAATATATTTTACATATAAACATAACATATTTTTATTAAATGTATATGTGCATATGTGTGTGTGTGTGTGTGTGTGTGTATACATATATGTGACCCTGGACCACAAAACCAGTCTTAAGTAGCACAGGTATATTTGTAGCAATAGTCAAAAATACATTGTATGGGTCAAAATGATCGATTTTCCTTTTATGCCAAAAATCATTAGGATAATTTTTAATTAGTATTATGCATTGCTAAGAACTTCATTTAGACCATTTTAAAGGTGATTTTCTCAGTATTTAGATTTTTTTGCACCCTCGGATTCCAGATTTTCAAATAGTTGTATCTCGGCCAATTATTGTCCAAACCATACATCAATGGAAAGCTCATTTATTCAGCTTTCAGATGATGTAGGCGTCAATTTCCAAAAAGTGACACCTATGACTGGTTTTGTGGTCCAGGGTCACACAAATATATACATACAGTACACACATATATTATGTAAACAGAAACTTATTTTGGATGCGATTAATTGTGATTAATCATTTGACAGCACTATATATAATATAATATTATAATAGATATCATTCAAAGGTTTGGGGTCTGTAAGATTTTTTAATACTTTTTTTCAGAAAGGATGCATTAAACAGTTTTAGAAATGAGCACCAAAGCAGGATCAAGTGACACTGAAGACTAGAGTAATGGATGCTGAAAATTCAGCTTTGTTATTACATTTTCAAATATACTAAAATACTATTTTCACTGTATTTTAGATCAATTAAATGCAGCTTTGTTGTGCATACAAAACTTTAAATATTAAAGAATCTTACTGACCCCAAACATGTAGTTAGTTTAGATAGTTTACTGTTTGGACTAGATTTTACATTTAATGAAGAACGTGAGCGTTGCTAGCTTACAGTGCTGCCAAGTCTGCGGGTTTCCCACAAAATGGGCTATTTTTTTACTGCTGCCATTGATAATTTTTTTAGTCTGCGGGTTGAAGCAAAATCCCCCACCCTACAGCAATTTGATTCTGACCAAGGTGGAACCCCCTGGAAATAGATATTGACCCCCCTCAAAATGGGAATTTGGAGCAATTTAAACAGCCATTTTCCTCCAGAATGTGATTGGGGTAGATCTGAGTTTTGCTAGTTTTGTTATGCAGACCTGGCAACCCTGCTAGTATATGCAAAACTTGCTGCCATGATGCTAGTGTGTTTTGGGTGGCTTGCTATAGGATTCTATAGGATTTCTCTGCAATTCCATCATTATAGGCCAAATTCCTGTCCAATCACATAAAAGTTATTGCACACCTTTAACTCAGCAAGACACATGTTTTGAGGCATCATTCATGTCCGTAGCACAAACGGTTCAGGACAAGTTATGCGCCAAAGTTTTTGTCAAATCTGTCTTGAACTGCAGTGATATCAGCCTCCGGTCCGGCGGCAGTATATGATATCAATAAAACATCTTGTCAGATTATATTTGTAAGGATCATTATTGCTGCTTCCATAGACATCAGCGTGTATTTTACAAACTATAAAAGTATGGTTTTGCTAGTACTTATGTGTATTTAAATGTCTGAAACCTAAATAAGCATTATGTGGTTGAAAACAGTGAATATTTGTGATAATATCACAAGCGCTCAGCTCGTGCGATCTGGCTCCGCGCCAGCCAACGAGCGAAAGCAGATTTGAATTCAGCAGTTGATGACGTGACGCACTGAGCGTTCTAATCACACCGGTGTGATCGTACGCGTTAAAGGGTTAATGCTTGATGTTATAAAGACAACTTGTTTTCAAAATTTAATTTTAAGGTTATTCATTTGTCAGTGTACTAAAGGCAAAATAAATTATATTATCTGGAAAGCATTTACTTTGTATCAAGTTAACTTTGTATTAGATTTGATAACTTTGTATATAATGTCAGAACGTCAGAAAATAGTGTTAACTAGGGATCAGCAAAATATACCATAGAAATTCCATAAAAACGTACAGTATTACAGTATTCTGCTGTCAGTTATTTTTGTAAAATGACTGCTAAACTATATAACTGACTGCCCATGGCATCCAATTTCCAACATAGCTGTGCTAGTTTCATGTCTCTCATATGACTCCATATTCTCTACTCTCACGTAAAATAGTAACTCAGATCAGTATTTAATATCCATGTATTTATTCCACTGCATCACATTTTGAGATCCAGATCACCCTGTCACATTTATTTTTCCAATTAATGACCAGCCGTCTGTACATTATTCCCTATGTGTTTTGGACAGAGCCAGCTAACGAGCAACTGCAGTAGTTTATATGTATGTAAGCTGTTACACAGAACAAATAAGCAGATACGTAACCACAGTCTCCCAGGATTTGCCTTTAAACTCTTGATATTCCATGTCGCAACAGGGAATTGCATTTTACTTCACAGGATAATCAGTCTCACAGCAAGGCATCAAGACAAATCATGGACGGCTGATGTAAGATCACCAGTCTGGGCCCTGCATTAAGATCATAAAAGAGCAAAAACAAAGGCCATCCATTCATCCAACATTCCGGTTTTTATAAGGCAAACTATAAAAAAAAAGGCCTTAAGAACCTCTACACAGACCAAGCAAGCCAGCAGGTCAGGCTTACGTAAGTTGTGGGAAGCCTCATTCCTCACCAAGCAGTGAGGTAATAGCAGTGCTGAGCTGTCACATTCCCGCCTTCCTCAAGCGAGGTAAAGAGAAATAGTAAAAGTAGGCGTATTGGAAAAAAAGGCCTCTACCTACATTTTTGCAGAACTCCAAACACATAGCCTACCTAAACATATAGCTGACTGCAGTTTCCAGCTAAAATAACCACTAGTGGAAGTAAATCACATCTTTTATTCCTATTCACACAAATGAAAATTACAGGGGCAGATTATTGATTAACATGACTTATTTTGTGCACTACCTTGCAAAATACTGCTCATTTCTGAACTTGTTCAATGCTTTGGTGTTACCTACTAAATATGCAGAAACAACTGAAAGTTAGCCATTTGTAGGGTGACTCTCCTGAAAAGTGTAAACAGTGACACAACATTGCTGTTTGTTTGAGAATTCCGACCTGCCCAGCATAGCAACAATGCAACCAATAGTGTGAGCTTTGGGTGGGGCTACTTTGTACAGCCAATGGGGAGTGTTTGAAAACCTGTGTGAAAACCATTAGCATTTTTGCAGTTTTGTTTTGAGGTGGTGTTGGCACAGAAATACATCCTTCAGCTTCAAATATGGCTTTCTGAAGCAAAAACAACTAATTCTAAAAGAATTATGAACAAGGGAAAGATGGCTTTATACAGGTCTATCCAAGTGAGTGTTTTCCTATGTAAATAGTTTTCTTTTCAAAGTGTAACTTGTGGAGTTGCTGATCACTATTACGATCACGTCAGCCTCTTCTAAACGCTACAAATTCTGTAAAGACTTCTGTTCCCCTTACATGCAATTGTTAAAGTCTAAACACTTGCAGGATTAGATAAGTGTCGAGGAACCTTTGAGGAAGTTTGTTAAATGAGCGCGATTCAATTAGTGATTAGTTCGTATCTCTCAGCCAGGCTTGTATAAAAGGGGCATGTGCTCTCAGACAGGATTAATATTTAATGAAGAACTGATGGATGAAGGCTCCTCTGAGATGCTGCTACAGGTGTAGTCGTTCAGAGCGCAAGAACAGAAGAAACACACTGATATCTTGTGCCGAATCGAAGAGCAAAGGCGTAAGGAAAATAAGCACTCTGCTGAGAGTAAAAGGTTAAGTCCATCTCAATTGAGGCAGCTGTTTCATCTGGCTCTCGCAGATGGTTCGGTGATTTTTGCTATGACATCATTGTCTTGCCTCTTATTTTCTTATTCTCAAAGACTGCTGAATGTCCTGCAGGAACATTTGGGTGGGAACACAGTGAGAGACATTTCTGGAAAAGTTTGGACAATGTAGGATAAAATGGCACTGTCAAAAGCCAAAACAACATTTAGATATTGTCTATTTTACTTTAGCTAACAGCAGCTAACATGACTGCAATATATTGCAGGTAATTTCAACCAATAGTGTTAGCATCACTGCAGCATGGCATTCGTTTCAGTTTCTGACAGTCTGTACAACACAAATTGTACACAAAAACAAGAGTTGGCAAAATCCACCAGTTCTGCTCTGTCTGGCTGGCTGGCAGCTTATTTGAGTTTTTATCAGTCCATAAAAGTTTACCAGGCTGCTACAATAGCTCCATTCACATCCAAGTTGTTAATTTAATTTATGTGAAAAATTGGAGCACTGCAGAAAAAAGTTTCCATTCCATGTGTTCAAGACAACAAAACCAAGGAAATAGATGCAAAATATTTAGTCACACTGCTTTTTTAATGAGCATCTAGGAATTTATACATGTGTTTTTATTCCATGTCTTCTTACTATACAAAACATTCATCCACTTCAAGTGAGCATACAGGTATTTTATGCACATTTTAGTCACATGTTGGTGTTTCTATTTTGTATTTTGTATGCAATATCCCAAAATTGCCAGAAAATACATGGATTGTAACACAGCTACTGAGTGCTTCCTTGCACAGCTGCATCAGTGTCTGCATATTCAAATGAGCAGTTGTACATCAATCTATTATTGTGCTAGTACTTCAATATCAGACCCATAGACATCACATTATAAGCACTATTACAGTTTGATCAGACAGCTGGATATGTGCTGCAGTTCTTGGCCAGAATATGCAGCATACTGATAGTTTGGCTTGTGAGACTCGCATGGCATGGCACATGCAGTCTTCTGGGCCTCAGGCTCCAGACTCACAACTCTATTGAAAAGACCAGCATTTCAAATCAGCTAGCTAGACCAGCATCAACAAGCATCGAGTCAGCAAGCATAAACCTGCGTGTCTAAAATGGTGTTTTGAGCAGGGAACTTCAAATAAATGCCTCTGATAGGACAATACAATAATCCCCTAGTGGACCCACAAATCAAACAACTTGATGACCCAGATAAATTAAAAAAATGAAAATAGGTAACTTTTTAGGGATAAGAAGGGATAAGAACGACTATACTGTCAGCTTGACCATAATGATAATTTCTGTCATGACAACTCTTTTTTGCATGTTAATATACATGGCAATGTTAATGTGTCTGGTCTTTGTGGAATAGATCTTGCTAGTGTCAATACATCCACAGACATGCTCCTGTAAGCATGTAAGAAATACTGCTGCTGCACATATAACATACATAAAATACAATAAATTACCCCATAGCAGATCTATACAGGTGGAGCTGGGGAAGGTGGAGAGTTTCTGAACCATGCTGTAACTGCTACAGCAAGCACTAACCAAGTATTTGAACGTTGAGCAACAAGCTCATTGGCTGCTGATGCGAAAGAAACCAATCAGCTGTGCCATGTGATAATGATGTGATTATATCAGATTGAGTTAGAACCTATCAGTCTGCGCCATATAGAGTTTCATGACAGAACTTTGTATTTACACCACTTTAGAACAAGATAGCTGGGGTGAAAAATACAAAACTAAATTACCTGCTAGTGAAGTGAGCATAAGAACTTGAATATTTACTGCTTGCCTTAGCAGGCTTCTGCAAGGACAGAAAAAACTCAGAAGTGCCGAATAAGTAACATCCTCTGCCCAACAGTTAAGAGTCTATTACACTGGCTTCATTCCCTGGCATTTGAATCCTGAGAAACACACATGCTCAAACACAGGTCCAAAAGCTTCCTCATCATAAAACTGAGGTTCCAGCTATCAGCACTACTGAATCATACTCAAATTTATATCCAGCATCTCTGGACAAACAACCTTGAGAGAAAAGCTTTGATATTCCTTCCAGACACACATGGGATGCGGCCCAAGACCTCCAGATGCAAATCTACTTAAACAGCATGGAGAGAGAAACTCGGAAAAGTTGTCACAACCCAGAGGAATTCTGGCTGCCGACATAACTCTGAAACCAATGAGTTCAGATTTCACTTGATTATAAATAAAGTCAACGGCATCTGAATAATTCGCAACTGACAGGCGTGGAACGGGATCTCATGAGTGGTCGTAAAACATGTTTACAAATCTACGGAAAGAAAAGTAAATAATCAAGAAGTCCAATGATGGGTTACAATGGAACACCAATAAGGTGATAAGAGGGAATTCTCAACGGGAATGCGTTGTCACAAACAATATGTTTGTATATTTGTGTGCATGCTGTAAAACCACAGTTCTGTGGTTGCACAATGATAGATAGAATGCCCAATGACAGATGAGTCGTTCCTTTCCAAGTAAACACGAAAACCGCAATATTGCCATGTTTGGTAAAAACTAAACTTTCATTTCTGAAGGAGAAATAATTGAAGGCAAAAAGTTACACACCTAAACAGTTTTATTAGGTACAAGAATGATCTACAAGAAGATTTGACCGTGATGACCAACTACCATGATGCATGTCAAATGTTTCCCAAAACATTTCAGAGACCCTCACTATGCACAAATGCCTCCATATCATTCCCTTATATCTAATAATAAAATACGAGAAACACTGTAGACTATCAACCGGAATGAATAAACACAGGGGGAGGAAGACTATAAACTTGCTGAATTGTAAAAGTAATTGATACTGCATTAAGGATGCAGAGGTTTGGCTGTGGAGTCGGCATTTGTGTTTTAATTACGCTCTAAACATGTCTCGATAAAAGTTATAGGAAAAAGAGGTTTTAATTACGCTCTAAACATGTCTCGATAAAAGTTATAGGAAAAAGAGGTTTTTAATGTGCTACAGAGGAGAAGTGGAACTGAACGATGTTTCTAATATCCCTTTACAGCTCTTTAAGTATGAGGAAAGAGAAATAGCAGGTTGTGTTACTCACCCTATTTGCCCTGTCCAGGACCATACTTCCAAACAACAACCGAAGCGTGAACAAGGGAGCAAGAGAGATTGAGACCCACTCCGCCTGCTGCTGCGGCAGAGAAAGTTTTTTTCCTCACTGTAGGGCTGCTCCTGTTCTCCAAACCCTCCAACTCTCTTTCTCTCTCGCTGACACTTCCTGTGCTGTCCCTTTACACCAACTCAAATCACTCCCCCAGACTCAGCCAAGGAGCATTGTTTAGACAGGACGTGTTGTGTGAGCGTGTGTGTTTTCGATTGTGTGTCGCGATGAATGTGGTTTTTGTAACTCTCTTGGCACTCCCTCGAGCCTGGATCACCTCATTGCAAGAAGAAAAAGAGGGGAATGGAGAACTTAGAGAAGAAAAGAAAAGGAGATGTATGACAGAGAGAAAGAAAGAGCCACTGATGAAGAGTGAAGTGAGTGAGAGAGAATCTCTTAAGCTAAAGCAAAACATGTGGAGGACTTCCTGCTACGGAGCCCCCTGCGACACAAACTGGAGGGCCGCATGTGTGTGTGCGTCTGTGAATTTAGAGCTTCCTCTCAAAATCCCTCAGTTTGCTGTTAGAATCAGAGCCAGGTTTCAGTCTTCAGTGAGGTCTTAAGTGAGCACAACAAAACATCTCCAAAACACACAACGGATCCGTCCAAAAACCTAGTGAGCTTTGCGTACTGACTACAAGGACAGCTGTCTTCTAAGACAGCATCTTAACTGTCATGGAACATCATAATTGAGCAATTTAGACTGCTTTACATAGGCTGCATGTCCAAGTGATGCATTAACAGCATGAGACTCAAGCTGAAATTGATTTCAATAATTCAATAATACAATAATTAAAAAATACAAGCACAATACTAGTGATGCACCGAAATTTTAGCAACCTAAAATACTGCAAATAAAAAATGAATTTTCTGCCCAAATAGCCATTGAAAGAAACAGTTAGCACTTCTTTGATGGCACATTTTGACTGTGTCAGCATCTATTTTGTGCACACAACATGGAAAAGTTACAACAGGTAAACATGTCAGCAGTCTGGATGCACTTCACCATCACCAAAAATGATTCTAAAGTAGCAATATATTAAAATGTTGGTCAAACTTTATTTTAAGGTCCAATTCTCACTATTAACAAACCATTAACTACTTTTGCCTCAATAAACTCCTAATTTGCTTCTTATTAATGCACACGCTGTCGTATACGCTGATCCAGAGCATCCCAAATATGCTCAATGGGTGACATGTCCGGTGAGTATGCTGGCCATGCAAGACTTCCAGGAATTGTGTACAGATCCTTGCAACATGGGGCCGTGCATTATCATGCTGCAACATGAGGTGATGGTCATGGATGAATGGCACAACAATGGGCCTCAGGATCTCGTCACGGTATCTCTGTGCATTCAAAATGCCATCAATAAAATGCACCTGTGTTCGTTGTCCATAACATACGCCTGCCCATACCATAACCCCACCGCCACCATGGGCCACTCGATCCACAACGTTGACATCAGCAAACCGCTCACCCACACGACGCCATACACGCTGTCTGCCATCTGCCCTGTACAGTGAAAACCGGGATTCATCCGTGAAGAGAACACCTCTCCAAAGTGCCAGACGCCATCGAATGTGAGCATTTGCCCACTCAAGTCGGTTACGACGACGAACTGCAGTCAGGTCGAGACCCCGATGAGGATGACGAGCATGCAGATGAGCTTCCCTGAGACGGTTTCTGACAGTTTGTGCAGAAATTCTTTGGTTATGCAAACCGATTGTTGCAGCAGCTGTCCAGGTGGCTGGTCTCAGACGATCTTGGAGGTGAAGATGCTGGATGTGGAGGTCCTGGGCTGGTGTGGTTACACGTGGTCTGCGGTTGTGAGGCCGGTTGGATGTACTGCCAAATTCTCTGAAACGCCTTTGGAGATGGCTTATGGTAGAGAAATGAACATTCAATTCACGGGCAACAGCTCTGGTGGACATTCCTGCAGTCAGCATGCCAATTGCACGCTCCCTCAAAACTTGTGACATCTGTGGCATTGTGCTGTGTGATAAAACTGCACATTTTAGAGTGGCCTTAGAGTGGCCTTTTATTGTGGCCAGCCTAAGGCACACCTGTGCAATAATCATGCTGTCTAATCAGCATCTTGATATGCCACACCTGTGAGGTGGATGGATCATCTCGGCAAAGGAGAAGTGCTCACTAACACAGATTTAGACAGATTTGTGAACAATATTTGAAAGAAATAGGCCTTTTGTGTACATAGAAAAAGTCTTAGATCTTTGAGTTCAGCTCATGAAAAATAGGGGCAAAAACAAAAGTGTTGCGTTTATAATTTTGTTCAGTATAGTTAATAGTGAGAATTGGTCCCTATACTAAAGTGTTACTAAAAATTTTTCAGCTGAAGTATCTATAGGAGTGTCATTGCCAAAAAACTTTACTAACATGACACTTTGAACAGCATATCAAGTTAATTTACCCAATTACCCTTATTTATTTATTTATTTATGCTAACTGAAAACTTTTTGATTTCTTGAGTTTTGGTAAAAAATACATATGCAAAACCCTAAAAATACATTTCTTAATACATTTAATGATTTCTAGCAATATTTTTCACTACTGAATGAATTTGAGTTTGTTTCAATGTTTCCTGGGATTGCTTTTATTTTGAAAGATACATGTGATGCTAAGCTAATAGCATGACACTTGAGGCATAAAACACTTGGCACAAATATAGGCTAAAATAATTTCTAATGACACTGAACTATTTCTATTAAAGTTTTCGGTTCTTTATGAATTTGAGCTTGTTGCAGTACACTGTGGGAATGCAAAGGTGCTTTAGAATTTGCCTAAAATGAGGTAGCTTAGGATGCAGCATAATAAAGATACAAAGCCTTCAAGTTGAGAGCTCCTTAAAATGCTGCCTACATAGGCAGCTCACTAGGTTTTGGAACAGAGCACATTTCTGGAGTGTTTATGTATGTATGTGCAAGTATGAGGGTGTGTGTTCAACTCAGTCACTGGCAGACAAACTAAAAGCGGCGAGGAGTGAAGAGGGAATGAAAGGCGGATGGTAAATAGTGGAAAAGACATACTGTCCTTGGTTATCTGCAAAACTTAGAACATTCAGCAGACGCTGACACACTCAGCCCTGCCCCCAAACACTCATGCACATACTAAAACAAACACACACACACACACTTAGGCCCGGATACACAGTCATGTGGATGTCAAGAGACGCTTGTATATGGTAAGTTTGTGTGCTTCTGCAAACACAACACACAACGAGAAGAGTGTGCTGTCAGCTACAGTACAAAGAATAAAATAAAATAAAATAAAATATAAAAAGTTCATATTCCATATGCAAATAAATAAATAAATAACTGGGTTGTAGCATCTGCCAAATTCTGTTCTTTAAACCAAATCAGTTCTTCCCTGTCAAAATTTAACCCACCTGAGCATAAATACACATACACACATCCACAAAATACACACACTCTATACTTTCCTACAGGGCCTTTCTGTCCAGTAATACAGAACAGCCTGGTAAAACAGACTATCCAATTTATTCTCACTATATAAGATAAAGCATGGGATGTCATGAAAAATTAATATGCTAGAGGGTTTAGAAGTGCATACTGACAGCAAAGAGGCCTTAGATGAATCAGTATCTGCTGACAAAAACAAACCTGTAACATACACATAACAAACTCTCACTCTCTCGCACACCTTCCTTCACATCATCATTCAATAAACACACCACACACTACAGAGAACTCACCTATAAACACTATAGACCCAGAGAACTTGGAAAAATATTTACTTTGTACCTGGAGGGTGTCGCTGTGGTAGTCAAGAACAAGCACAAGAAAAGCTGAGAGCAAACAGGCAGAGGGCTGTCTATTGCACACAATATGTTTAATTCTTTGTATTCTGTTGGTGATCTGACAGCCCTGTGGGTCTGTCTGTTTATGAACACAATATGCAGATGAATTCTTCCTAACTTACAGTCAATACTTGTATTGCATTCTATATAAAGTTTTAAATGATGTAGCATAGTGGTTAATGCTGTAATGAAAGGCTATGTTTAAATCCCTGTTATAATAGTAAAGAAAAAAATGGTTAGAGCAATTGTTATTGGAAAAAAACCTAAATATATATATATTAAAAGAAAAGATTATTTAATAAAGGGATTTTTTTATTATTATTTCTTTAATATTTAACATTAATATTTAAAACATGTAATTGAATGAATTTTAAGCCTGGTTTATAACTAAAGGTGTACAATACCATATTAAAGTATTTACACACTTTGTGATAATTCTTCCATTCAAATAATCATTATTAATCAATTAAATCATAAAAACTACTGTTCAAAGTTTTGGAGTCAGTAAGGATTTTTAAAGGAGATGTGTGACAGAGAGAAAGAAATCTCTTATCAATACTTCATTTGTTTGATCAAAAATACAGTAAAAACAGCAATATTGTGCAAATATTCTTTTTTTCCCCCCTATTTTTATATAATTTCGAATGTAATTTATACCTGTGATGGCAAAGCTGAATGTTCAGCAGCAATTACTCCAGTGTTCAGTTTCACATGATCCTTCAGAAAGCATTTAAAGAGAAGGGAACAGCATTTTTTGAAACAGAATTTTTTTGTAATATTTTTAATGTTTTTATGTGTCTTTGCTGAGTAAGATTATTAACTTTTTTTAAAAAATCTACTGAAACCAAAATTTTGAACAGTATATAGATTACTTTTTTGTTTGTCTGCTTGCTTAATGCATTTTATTCATGGAAAAAAGAAAATAATACTGCATACTGTATCTCATTAGCACACATTTCAGTAATAATGACTAAGATAGTTTATTTAAACTTCTGACCCCAACAGAACAGCCAAAGTTAATTAGAGGTGCATATATGTGTGTGTGCAAATGAGTGAGTCAGAACACAACATAAAGAGAGATGAAGAAAAAGGGTTGAAGAGAATTAAGTTTCTTTAATATACAGCCATACTTTAAATCAATGAAACAATCCAGACACCCAAGGAAACGGAGGAGAACCAGCCTGTGATGTCAGGAAATGAGGGCTGTTCAAACTTGCACTAAACGCCACGTTAAAACACTTACATCTAATTCACACAGACACAAATTCAGATGAACTGCAGTGATTATTTCCAGCATTCCCAGCCACTGAGCATGCTCTAAAATATCACTTTACTACAGGCTACAAAAGTTCAAGA
>JAFVLL020010563.1:0-15665 GCA_021397915.2 Tor tambroides
GAGGACTGCCTGCATTAACAGCAAACTCTTGTCTCTCTCACTTTTTTATTGAAAAAGGACAATTTCTTATCTGTTGAGTGGACCTCCAAGGCGAGACACCTGACATGATTATTAGTCATGCAATTATAGTCTGCACGATTATTAATTTTAATAGCTGTTTGTAGGTAAAAGCTTTATAAATAATGTGTTCTATAAGTGCAAAAAAACAAAACAAAACAAAAAAAACACTCTCACTCTCACACACACACACACACACACGCCACAACTGGCTGAAATACTATTATATAATCCTTTCCAAGGGCCTTTGAAGGGCCAGTTCCTAAAATATTATTATACTTACATACATTATACTTATTATAGTATAATCTATAAAAAGAATACACTGTGTGTGTGTGTGTGTGTGTGTTTGCTTATAGAACACACATTATTTGTAAGGCTTTTACCTTATTACCTATGTGTGTGTGTGTGTGTGTGTGTATATATATATATATATACACACACACATATACATATATATGGGTCAAAGATGAAACCTATTTTGGTGTCCGCATAAAATTAAATTTACAAAAGTGATTTTATATACATAGAATGCATGTAAAGTGTCTACTTTAAGTAATGTTCCATCATCATTCAGAATAACATATACATATACATATGTGTGTGTGTGTGTTTAAAACAAACAAACAAAAAAACTAACCTGTACATATAAAAATATATCAAAGAAAAATGTATCATTCAAAATTATTATATTTTAAATGATTAAAAACTTCTTGCTGACAAAAGACTAAAACCTAGTAGCTGGAAGGATAGTGGCAAAGATTGGTAAAGATTTAACATTACAGTTAATTAGATTTTATAAATCATGGGTAAAAAAACCCAAAAACAAAACAAGTATGATCATTATTTTTGTTTAAATTAAATAAAATGAAACAGGACATTTTAATGTACGGGGGGAAACTAAATTTAAAAAGCTGTATTACACTTTTAATGATTAAAAAGCCATTTTCGTCTATGAACCATATAATTAATTATGAATATGAAAAGCATATGCTGCAAATAAATTGATTAAAAAAAACACACACATACCTGGAAGCCCCATTTTGGGCTGGATAAGAACCTCTACAGTAGCTCTATCATAGATTTCCTTGCTGACTTTCACCTCAGCTGGTCCGTAAACTCCTGCCAAGATACTAGTATCACCTGAAAATACATTTACAAATTCAGAACGATACAGATATGAATGAATAAAACAGATTTCTGGACTTAAGCTTGACAGGCAACCAGTCGCTCTGAACAAAAGAAACAAATTAGTTACAAACTGATATAAATACCTTGTACAAAAGTGGAAGATCCGTCAGGTTTGGATAACATACTCTGCTCACTTCCAAATTCTCTTAAAACTGAACAATTTTGATCTAACTCCATCATGGTCCTCATGCACAATCCTCTCGTCGCGCTCAGATGCGTCATTGTTTTGAGCGCACCATAATGACGATATGGCACACGTTCGCCCTCTAGTGGTAAGTGTATCGCAATGACCACGTTGCCAGACGTATAGGAAACCCTTGACCGGTTTGATTCAAATGTATCTGGTACTAAGAGGAATTTATGCTTAATAAAATTTAATATGCAATTAAAATTATAAATTTCCCAGATATAAACGTAAAAATGGGATGAATTTTTGTGTTGAATGACATTGGCCAGCAGGGGTCATTAGAGGCAAGAACAGACGCAAGACACGCACTTAACGTAAAGATGGCGGCTGCTAGAGGTTTAAAGAAATTATACGGGATCGGGCTTCACGCAATCCGCCAAAATACTACGTTAAAAGCAACAACGTTTCTCCAGCAAAGAGCATTCCGCGTAAATGTAAGTTTTACGTGTATGACAATTGCATGTACTCCGCGAACGGACTTTTCTCATTAGCAAAAGTTGCTAATCAGGTGTATGAACTGTGTAGCTGCGCGAGCCTCAAAACATTGGTGTAATTTGGATTGTATGAAACTTATACCAATAATAAAGCACCTTAATAAAAGCATAATGTTAGTCTTAAAATAATGTTAAGTCTTTAAGTATTTCTAATGCTTATGTATGGGTATTCCTCGTCTGACCTAGAAACAGTACATAATTGCGTTCGATCTGTCTGATCATGTAATCTAATCATCAAGTAATTGTTTTCATCTAATAACTAATGGTCAGATCTGGGTGTACTGTTGTGGGTAATGGACTGTTCAACCTTCACAAGGCTGTAGATTTACACTGAGAGCCGATTGGCTGGTTCTGGGGGTGTGTGGAGGAAAACACAATGCTAATCCCAGCGGGAATGTGTCATTGAAATATATTAACTTTTTCTTTTCTTAGCATTAGATGATCTTGGATTAAATATGTGCATTAAGTATGAGCAAGTGTATTCTCTGTGATCCTAAATATACCCGCTTATATATAGATGTGCATCAATATGAAAGCCATGTACTTAAAATATTTTGGCATACATAATTTTATACATTAATTTACAGTTGTTTGAACACTACTGAGCTAGTCTTTGTTTTTTGTTTTTTTTCATGCAATCTGCATAGCTCACTAACAAATTCCAAGGCACCTTTATGTATCCAGGCATTATCTCATAAGCATGCTTCACAGTTTTTCTTAATATTTAATCTTATATTGTATTTATTTATTTTAGTGCTACTTTTTTAAAGGATATGTATTTTCTCTGCTTATTTTTTGTTTATAATTCTGCATCAAAATCTTAAGATGACCAAAGGGGGAAAAAAGATCAAGTCATTAGATTGTAAAACTTCCTGGTCAGGAATTGGCTGTTAAAAGTCTAGTGTAAAAGTCTCTGTGTGTAACAGTGTTCTTTTAGTATCATTGACATACTATTATAGGTTTTATTCATATTTTGAATTAGTTTATTATATTTTCTATTTTCATTTTTATTTTTAATTTTAGTTGGAAGTTTTAGTAATTTTGTTGTTTGTTTTTGTCATTTTTATTAGTTTTTAAACATGTCTATGTCTAGTTTTTTTATTAATTCATTTCAATTTTAATTTTTCATTTCAATTTTTAAAGTTTTTAATGGTTTTTTTTTCATTATATTCTATTATTTCAAGTGACTTAAATGTTTTTATGATTTAAGTTTTAGTTAACTATAATAACCCTTGTTTGCGAGGGAATTTTTGAGCAGTTTTTGTCTGATTGTTAAAGTATGTGATCATATCTCATAATGCGTGGTCTCATGAACTGCTTCTCTGATACTTGTGTATTTCACTCCCTGCTTTTCTGTCTCTGTCTTCAGGGAGCTCTTTGCCAGCAGCCGTTTGATTCTTCAGCGGAGAAGCCTCAGTTTCCTGGGGCCTCGGCGGAGTTTATTGATCACTTGGAATTTATCCAGCCCAATGTGATCTCAGGAATCCCTGTGTATAGAGTGATGGACAGACAGGGCCAGATCATCAATCCATCTGAAGATCCTAAGGTGTGGAGTCTTTCATTTGTACCATATGGTAAAGATAATGTGTGGAAATAAGCTGGTAGCTGCTTACTAAATAGTATCCACAGATTTTGCACTTACACAGCATTACTTGTCTGTTTCAGCTTCCAAAAGAGATGGTTTTGAATTTCTATCAGAAGATGACACTACTCAACACAATGGATCGTATTCTTTATGAGTCTCAGAGGCAGGTGAGAGATGCAGTGGATTTTAGTGTGATTATTCCATCATAAAATGAAATTAAAATGACATCTAAATGTTTATAATGCTTAAATCTGGTATGCTTTTGTGTTCAAGGGCCGTATCTCTTTCTACATGACCAATTATGGTGAGGAGGGCACACACGTTGGAAGCGCTGCAGCTCTTGAACCTACTGATTTGGTCTTCGGCCAATACCGAGAAGCTGGTGAGAATGTTTACAAGCTGGAGTCAAAATAGTGGCTCTCCCAGTTTTGTTATTATAAGGGTGCACACACACTAGACACGTTAGCCTTGTAACTTGCTCGGGCACGATTGACCCCCCCTCCCACTCACATTGCACTTTAACATTCTGGGCTTAAGCACACGTACTCCATTACGATGCAACTGAAGAAAACGGGAAGAAAAGCACTCTCGCTTAGCACAATGGAGTCCATCATAATAGGTGCTTTCGCACTGGCAGCAGGAACTCTGAAGCGGCCAATAGTGACGTCTTTACTAGCGGCATTTACAAACGCCAACAACCGGTGAATGGAGGACACTGTGATCGGAGCTGTTTTTGTTGTGTGTTGTGTGTCGTTATAACGGAGATGGAAAGTAAACGCAAAATTTATGTGATTTAAAAGAGCACGAAAATGTGACTAAATCTCCAGTGACAGCTTGTAGTGTTATCATCGAGGCTGAGAAAAGAACAAAACGCTGCAGAAACCAGGTAAATGCCGTTATCGTTGTTTTCCATGATCGTGGAGTAAATCTTTTTACACAGCTTTTTAAAAATGCCGGTAGCTGGTGTTTTGTATACTTTTGGCCAATCAGCGTACACGTACGTCACTGGTAGTTACTTAGAACTGTTTTAGACCCTACTCTGAAGTAGGAGCTAATTTAGTTCCCCCAAACAGAGTTCCTAGAACTAAATACGTTCCTAGTTCCTGCGGTGCAAACACGCCAAAAAGCGGGAACTTCTAGGAACTATGAAAAGGTTCCTCCAGTGCAAAAGCGCCTAATGTTAACTTTGTGGTTTGGGACACAGTGACACACAGTCCTCTCATGTGTGTAATATGCTGCTTAACAGACCTTTCAGATGCCTAACAGAGTTTTCCTCTTCTTCTTCTTCTTCTTTTGCTTTGGTTGTAATGAACAATTTCTTTCTATGCTTTATTTTCTTCAAAATGTTTGTTAAATAAATGTTGTTAAATATTGTATGATAGAAAAAGTAGAAAAAGATTGCAGTCTAATTTACTATGCATTAATATTTGATTAAATAATTTGTATTTATTTACATTATATATTATATTTATATGTATTCATTTATAAACATATGAAATATATTTATAAATGTAATATTTATTTATTAATAGTTGATCAAATATAAATGTATTTGTTTCTACATCTCCGTAGGTGTATTGATGTACAGAGGGTTTCCTCTGGATCTGTTTATGGCACAGTGCTATGCCAATGCTGATGACCTTGGCAAAGGCAGACAAATGCCAGTTCACTACGGCTGCAAAGACCTCAATTTTGTCACCATCTCCTCACCACTTGCCACTCAGCTCCCCCAAGGTGAGAAGTGAGCATGTCTGTTACACAGATATTTGCACAGCATTTATTTTATATAGAAATGTGTCACTTTTTAATGAATTGAATTGAATTTAATATTTTTTATAACTCATGATACATTTTTTACACGATTCTTTGATGAATAGAAAGTTAAAAAGAACAGCATTTATTTTATATAGAAATGTCACTTTTTAATGAATTGAATTGAATTTAATATTTTTTATAACTCATGATACATTTTTTACACGATTCTTTGATGAATAGAAAGTTAAAAAGAACAGCATTTATTTTATATAGAAATGTGTCACTTTTTAATTAATGTAATATTTTTTTTATAAACCATGATACATTTTTTACATGATTTTTTGATGTATAGAAAGTATAAAAAATAGCATTTATTTTATATAGAAATGTCACTTTTTTAATTTAATGCATCTTTGCTGAATAAAAGTATTAAGTATAAAAAAACAAAAACAAAAAACAAATCAAAATACTAACTTTGATCTGTTACACCTGCTGTAGCGGCCGGGGCGGCGTATGCAGTGAAGAGGGAGAACTCAAACCGTGTGGTGGTCTGTTACTTTGGAGAGGGGGCCGCCAGTGAGGGAGACGCACATGCTGGATTTAATTTTTCTGCCACCCTTGAGTGTCCTCTTATATTCTTCTGCCGCAACAACGGTTATGCTATCTCCACACCGACCAATGAGCAGTACAGAGGAGATGGTATTGGTAAGTATGTGTATCCCATATGATTCTCTGCCTTTCATTTGTCTTATGTGGTTTTTTTCTCTCCCTTTTTTGTCCATAGCTGCTCGAGGTCCAGGATATGGACTGATGTCGATACGTGTAGATGGAAATGATGTGTTTGCAGTGTACAATGCCACGAAGGAGGCACGACGCAGAGCGGTGGCTGAAAACCAGCCCTTCCTCATTGAAGCCATGACCTACAGGTGGAGTTTATCCTCACTAAACCACATGAATTAAACTAGGAAGTAGAACTTCCACAACATTCTGTTACCTATAAACGGCCTATGTGGCACAATGTGGACCTGGAAGAGACCACAGGGGTGCCATTTGGGGTAGGGCCTATTTTTACTATGTGTAGGATGGCAGACTCAGCAGAAAATGCTATGAGATGCACTGTAAACCGATTTATCAACACAATATTTTGCAGTGTAGTCTTTTATGAAACAGCATAAAATATGTGGGGGAGAACTACTGGCCTATTGCTTGAAAAAAACGTGTGTCAGGTTTGAAGTTTCTCACACAAACTGCATTTTCGATGCAGTGAATCGTTTTGAATCCAGATCATTTAAGCAAATTATAGTTTTCCTTTTTGGGTTTGGATCCTGTTTGTCAATTCATTACCATTTGAATGTAAATTTGACCCTCCTCTTTATGTAGATTTGATTTCATGACAATCAAGGTTTTGAATGGCTCACTTCTGCTAACTGCTTTATAATATACTGTATGGCCATTATTCAAGGACATACTGTGTACGGGGTAATTCTGGATAGCTTTTCACCATGAATTCTGCTGTTTTAAAAATAAGTTGAAATAATTTGAACAGATGGTTTCAACAAAAGCATATACAATCAGTTAACAACCTCTAAGCTCACCGTAGATGTTTCTTTAAATATTTATAAGTTGTCATTAAAAATCAATTTTCCTATGTAGAAAATGAATAGACTTTTTATTTGCAGAACCCACTGTTGCACTCAATAATAGACTTTGAAATATTGACTGGCCAATCAGAATCAGCATTTAGTGGTGCTGTGTAAAATATCTAAACACATAAATATAGCGCTATATATGTTTTTATTTTATTTCAGACTCAAAGGTCCAACACACAGTTGTTGATTTATATCTGCCGTCACATTTTCCCAACCAGGCAAGCATCAAGGCTGTTAAAAGTCATAGGCGGTAGTTCATCCAAATAATGAGATGTTTTCACTGACCTTGTTTAGTAATTTCAGTCAACTTTGAACATTGTTTGCGTCTTTGTGGCCCCTTGCTACAAAGCGTTGGGAGATCTAGAGCAGAGATCAAAGATAACTTTTTGTTTAAACTTTTAACGCCTATCTTCCACAATGACTAGAATATTGAATAAAAGAATATAGAAAGTAGATTGAAAAATGACTTTAAATAAAGGCTAATTTAATTAGAGATCTTACTTTTTGACACATTACTATGAGTAACTCTCAGTAACTGATTTTTACACAATTCAAGCACATCTTTACCCTAAAATGTAATCCATGAGATGTTCTGTTAGCCAGAGTGGCGGTTTCTGCTAATTTGACCTTTCAGCCAAACATTTACCAAAATTTCTGTACACCCCTAGTGTTGTGAAATAAACAAACCCTTTATTTCCTCTTCCCCCTCCAGGATCGGTCATCACAGCACTAGTGACGACAGCTCTGCGTACCGCTCAGTCGACGAGGTGAACTATTGGGACAAGCAGGACCACCCAATCTCTCGCCTGCGACACTACATGACCGCCCGAGGCTGGTGGGGCGAGGACGAGGAGCGGGCCTGGAGGAAGCAGTCCCGAAAACTCGTCATGGAGGCCTTCGAAAAAGCCGAGAGACGTCTGAAACCCAATCCCGAGCTGCTGTTCACTGACGTCTACGATGAGATGATTCCTCTTATAGCCAAGCAGAGAGAAGCCATGTGGCGGCACGTCCAGCAGTATAAAGAGCATTACCCACTTGATCTCTATGAGAAATAATCCATGAGCCGCGGACACAACTGGGAAGTTTCTTGCACATGTCAGTTTGTTTGAATCAGGGTTTTTTTCAGTTTCTCCTTTTTTGTTGCATTAGAAAGCACAAGTAGTGAAAGATGTATTGTCATCCTCCATATTTGCCACTAGAGGCCTCCATACTGTCATTTTGTGCCTTGGAAAATGATGTAAAAGAAGGAGTGGTGGAAATCGGTTGAAGGTCTTGTATACTGGCCTAATGTAGCAAATGTTCTCATTGTTCTAACAGCCCATAAATACAGTATCAGTACATTAGTGCTATCAATCCAGTCACTGGGTTTCTTCATTTAAAGCATGAAAATCTTGAGTGATTACATGAATTTTTTTACTGAAACTTTATAAAGAACATCATTAAGTGTTCTTCATTCAGTATCTTTAGAATATGGGTTTTCAGATCACTGTAAATGTTCAGCATTGGTTTCTCATTTCTCCACCAACAACACTAATATTCATTGAAGGTGATGATTTTGACACATGCTTTGTGAAACGGTCATTTGTGTGTATTATTACCCTCAAACCTTTCCACTCCAAACTGAGGTATTAAGTATATATACCACATACTGTTGCTGTAATAATAAATGGTTTGTCTTGTTAATTTCCCCCATAGATGATGATGATGATATTGTTAATAATGATATTCTGTTTAGCTGTGATTTTCTGATTGTTAATAATGAACTGAACAAACTTTCTGTGTGAGACTGACTCCACTGTTACATGATGATTGTTGTGTTTGAGATTTATTCAGATTAGCTTTAGGGGTTTGTAAATTGTATTTTAAACAATAAAAAATGCTCACAAAATGTAATCACTGATATAGTGATGTGCTTACTGGACGTAGACTATAATAAAATGTTGTATAGTCTTGAGGCCTGTTTTATGGAGAGCACAGTGGGTCTAAGTATGTAATAACTGCTGGCGACTGAAGCGTTATGCAGACTAATAATGTTCAGTGTGTTGTGAAGAGTTCATTATGAATGAGGGCTGAACGAACTGGTAACTTTAATGCAGAGGAATGCAAAGTAAACTGGAGGTCAGTGAAAAGGGATTTTTTATTATTTTTCTGAAGATTTCTTACTTTGTTTTAAGTATTAAGCAGCACAACTGTTTTCAATATTGATTGATTTTTGAGCACTAAATCAGCATATTAGTATGATTTCTGAAGGATCGTGTGACACTGAAGACCAGAGTAATGAAAATTCACTTTGCCATCACAGGATGATATAATAAAATGTAATATAAAACAGTTGATTTGGATTGTAATGTTATTTCACAATATTACTGTTTTGACTGCATTATTTGATTAAAAAAAAAAAAAAAAGCATTATGGTAAGCATTATTGAGACTATTTTCTAAAATTAAAAACATCTTATGAAACCCAAACTTTTGAACAGTAGTGTACTTATCACATATTACTTATTTCATGTGGCTCCCACCCCCACCCCCCTCCCAAATTTTATTATTAATATTATTTTACTTAATGGATAAACAATGCATATTTATTTACTTTCACAGCCTTCTTTGATCAAATTTACCAAGGGTAACATCAATTGTGACTTAATATTCTGATATAGGACATGTTTTATAAAAATTCAGTCCCCCCCAGATATTTTTTTTTCTTACAGGATAATGATGTGCATCACTACAGCATTTTTGTTTTTTTTGAGGAACCCTGTGACTTGTAAAATGCAAATAATAATAGCATCCGTATTATCAGTTGTGCTATTTGTGTCCTGTAGGGGATGCAATTGCCACAATCACTTTTTGACCCTGTTTGTATGTTACATTCAGCATGATATTAAACTCTCAATCCAATTACACTCACACAAATGTCAAGGCTGCCAGAGTCCATTTTTAGGCAATTTGCTCATAGCGGTTCTAGTGAGCTCCCTCCATTTATCACTCAAGTAATCACTGACCTTTTGAGGGGGGTCAGATAAATTTCCTCCTCTTCTAACAGTGAAGCTAATGTATCCCTATAGATTTTTATATAAAAGATAACAAATATCATCTCTAATTTCTGTAAATGTTTGAAAATTGAGCTGAATCTAAATCATATCCTCACACAGTATCATCAGTTCACCACTGAATGAAATGTAGAATATGCAGTATATATAGGCCTATATATGTTTTGATTAGTAGTATTGTTTTTTTTCCCTCAGTGTGCAGTTTACAGTAAAAGTAACAGGCATTGTAACCAACTGATGCAGCATATTAGATATTATATTTCCATAATACTTGATTTACTCTGAGTAAATCCCTCTCATTTGAACTATAAAATGTTTGTGCAATGTTGCATTGAATGAAATGTGATTTCAGAATTTGAAATACTGATTAAATGGATTCAAAGAACATAACAATATCCAAATCAGTCTGTGCCATAGCAATGGGTCTGATCAGCATAAATTATGAGTACAAACAGGAACATTATGACCGATTTGATGAAATCTGTCACAACAACAGCTTGGGTCTGACTGTTAAAGACTGTCAGCTGCCTGGTGTTGTGTGATGCAACAGATCTTGTGAATATTTTCATGGGCCATCACATTTTCTGTGGTGTTCAGAAGCATGTGGTTTCAGTGGCTATTTCAAATATATTGGTTTTCTTCTAGCAATAACATAGCCTACATTAAATTTTCTCTCATGTCACATGTCCCCAGCTTACAACGATTGTATTGTTACTGGTTCTGTTTAAAACAGGGCCCCTAAAGCGACATGATGGGAAAGAGAGAGAGAGAGAGAGAGAGAGAGAGAGAGAGAGATGGGAGGAAAAATCATATTTCAATACTTTTGCGTTTTTTGGAGGAACAATAGTTTTGAGAGAATGCATATGAGTAAACGTAACGTTTCTCAAAGGAAAACGCGAATGTTTTTCTTCCTATCTTATATTCTATGGTTATATTTTGAACAGTTTTCAATGTACTATTCAAAAATTACAGGATTGCTGGCATTAACATTTCATAATACAATTACTTTACACATTAACGTATTATGAAACAGTTCCAGTCTTCAAATTTGATTGGTCGATCTGCTTTCCAACAGGGCGACATTTCACTATTGTTTGCATTGCTCCGTTTGTCTGTGTGTGTGTTCACACACCATTCCAGTGTAATATGCGGTTAATTGAGTGGAAACGGAGCTGAGGCGTTTTTTTTTTCTTGCAAACCGGGTTAACTCTGTGTAATTTGCAGAGCGACTATTTCAAACTAATGGCGGCCAATGTTTTCTCTTGATCAGATGACCACAAGAAGCACGTTTCTCTTGACAGTGAGAAAATTAGAACACCTGCAGTGGATTACATGGAGTCGATTTATTGCAGTGTGCATTCATTGGGAATCGAAACTTCGCTCCACTCTCCACATGCTGCTCCAGTCCAGCTTTTAGTATATGCTCCGCTTGACTCTGTGACCTTGCATGTAATTACAAACAATCCTCCGCTCTCTTCATTGAGTAATGTTGGCTTGTTATGAAAGGAAATTATAAAAGAACAAAATGTGCCTTCAACGAAAACATCACAGTTGAATGAAAATGATTTTAAACATTAATTTCACCGAAGACTGAAGGCCCACCTGAAATACACATCTTTGAAAATCAGAGAACATGATATTAGTAAAAAATAAGTAAAATAATAATAATAATTCCAGTTTAAACAATTTCTTAAGGCAAGATGCGACAGGTGAATAGGCTAAAAACAACTAATAGATATCACCCCAGTTGATGAATCACATTACATTACGCCATTTAAAATCTAATTAAATAAACAAATGTTTAGTGCTACTAAAGTAGAGGTTTCTGGCTCAGTGCAGGAGAGAAAAAAAATAATTTTGTGAAAAGCATTAAGAAATTTATAAGTGCAAATAGATAATGTGTACTAAAATCGCCTTAAGTTGGTAAGAAGATGTGCATATGACATGTCATAATGAACTAAAAATACTGAAATACACATCCAATAACTCAAAACACATTCTTTTTTTCCTAACACATTTATTATTTTGTGACATTTTTATTCTCTTTCTTTCTAAGATGATCCGTGGAACAAAAAGAAGAACATTTACAAGAGCAACATGCAGAAATGTTTCGTCTTGCAAGTAAGAGAGAAGATGAAGGTGGGTGTTTTCGGGCAAACATAATAATTTCAGCAAAAGCACTTAGTGGGCAATATGGAAAATCTGATCACTTTTACAAAAATAGATGAGCAAACAGCCTAGCATGATTTTGGATGGTTATACAACGGTGCTAATGTGGCTTGGAATCAGATTCGAAATCAGGAGAGATGTCCTTGATTACTGGAGGCTTGTGCCGCAGGTCATAACCTACGTCAGTTTCGTCTACAGCTTTTTAATGAGCCGCCTGTTTTGTTAGTCCATCAATCAAGTCCCAGTTCAGTAGCAATATGAGAAAAACAACAATGCGCCTGTGCTGTTTGTGAGCTCAGCCAGCGTTTCATGAAATAAGAAAGAAACAGACGTAGGCGTTTTATACTCGAGCGGAAGTTCAGCTTCATAAGAAAAGACTTTGTAATGTAAATAAATACATAAATATATCAATATAGAATAAATACATAAACCTCGTACAACAGTTGTTTTTCTTCAACAATACATTAAGTGGGGAGTTTCTGGCAGCATCTGACACAAAACAGATGCAGCTGTGAAAAAGAAACAGGCTAGAAGGCAATTTTTAGACGAATGAATTCACATGTTCATATGTCATCTTTATGGTTCGCTTTGCTTTGCCTCAGCTATTGTGTTCTGCTTCTAAAGCAAACAGTTTCATCTCAACATCACCGTTTAAGCAACTAACAGGTGCCATGGTAATTGTCTTGCAGTGTTACTCGTGTGCTCTGGAGGTGAATGTGGAAAGAAAGGATGGATGTGGTTTTTCAGAGCATGAAACGAAAACAAACCTGGCAGAGAAGTTGACCCCTGTGAACCACAGACTAATGAAATGCTGCTGCACACAGATGTGAATCAAATAAAAGCCATTGCAAATGTTTCCAGAAAGATGCATTTCAGACAGTCGAAATTTTCTACGGTTTTCATCTTTTAATAGACTGAGCTTGCTAATTGCACAATAAAAGAAGATGTGAGTTGAGGAAAATAAAAATCAGTCTTTCAGTTTAATGACGGTCCCCTGTCCTTCATTAGTCTGCGTGTCTATTGTCTGGCTGCTCTGAAGGCCTCCGTGAGCTCAAGAGGCTTTTGAAACTCAGTAGGGATGTGGTACTTTGCTAGCCATAGATAAGAGCGCAGAGCTGTGTGTTATTATGTGTGTGCTCAAGTCTTTGATTCGCACAAACTTCAGAAATGACAAAGAAATGAGGAGTCGCTTTTACTGAAACGTCCTACAGCCATAATCCATCACATCCCAGAAGGAGGAGGTTGTGTCCTCAAAGTTTGAAAAGTTTTATCCCATTAAACATGTGCTATGTAACCTAAGCCTCACAACTGATTGATGAGCTAATTATGGGTTGTTAAAGTGACAGTACCAGAGTTACTAACCCTTTCAAATCTTTCATTGACACCAAATTAAGCGAGAATGAATTGGCAGAGGAAAACGTCTGTTCCTCAAATAATGTTCTAAGGTCAGACGTATGAACTATTTGTGCTTGACTGTGTTTTTTTTTTTTTTTTTAAACACTGCTTATGTATAGCTACAAGTATCACAGCAAAACCCGACATCTACCCGTAAATGTATTTTCCAGATGAAATATGAAACTGCTGAAGGACTTGCTTGGTTGCTTATTTTCTTTTTTTTTTTACTTTGTGTGCTCAGGGTTAAGAAGTATATGTATTTTTCATGATACAAGTGTTTACAGAATGGTGATTATAGGTGCTGCAGAGGGCTGCAATGCACTGTTGCTTCTTTTAAGCCAGTCTAAAGCCCAAAGTACACTTCATTTTTGATACAAACATTCACAAAGTATACTCTAAACAATATAATATTTTTGTAGCTTCATAAAATTGAGGTTGAACCACTGATGTCACATGGACTATTTTAATGATGCCCTTACTACCTTTCTGGGCCTTAAACATGTCAGGTGTGGATTTCATCAAAAATATCTTAAATTGTGTTCTGAAGATGAACAAAGGTCTTACGGATTTGGAATGACATGAGGGTGAGTGTATGCATGTCTTAGCATATGCATAAAAACCTGAGTATACTTTGGGCTTAAAGCCACCTTTTCATTGTCTATGCACTTGTGCCCTAGTGGCAGTTGAAATAAACTATGCATTTGTTTGTGAAGCTACCGTGTTTCTGTTCAGGTCTCCAGTAAAGGGGCATGACAGCACAAGCATTTACCCTACATTTAATAAATAGCTGAAAACATTCAGATAAAAGACTCATTTTTGGAGAGTAGAAACAGCATGAATAATTTTGTTTATTTATTCATAACGTCTGTTCCATAGAAGCAGCAGGTATTTAGGAGAGAGTTTTTTTAATTATTGATAGTTTACATGTTTCGTAAGTCAAATCCAGTGGGATGGTATTTTAAAAAATTTCAATGTGAAGCTCAAATTGGATCCTAAAATCCTGCATCCTCAGTGGATCGTAATGCCTTTATCAACTATCAGTTAAAGGACAACTTAAGTGATTTTCAATCAGCTTTATATTGTTACAATGTTGTTAGTATATGTAAATGAACATGATTTGTACTCTCCATGTTACCGGCACCCAGATTTCCCCATTTATTTGTCGGGAAATGTCTGTCAAATTATGCAAAATGTGTCATCTGGCTATTAACCATACATATACTACCGACATTGTAATAATACAAGGCTGGTTGAAGTTATCCTTCAATAAAAGCTATGCTAGTATGTAGGCTAACTAAAACAGACATCAGTGGTCATTATAACAATTCAAATGACTTATAACATGATTTTGTAGTAATTGTAATCCGGCACTAAAGATGGTACCCATTAAAAGTTCTCTGAGCCAATGATATCACTTGAGGTCCTAATGGAGACCCTAAATTTTCACTGGAATCCACAAAGGATCGGACCATTGCGAATGAATTTGGGTCTATAATCGGACGTAAGCAGTGAAAAGGCGGCTTAAAGAGATACACAAATTTAGTCTAATGCTAATCAGGCCAGATTTATCGCAATATTAGTACAGGTTAAGATTTTTTGCACATGCAATGTCAGTGATGTGCCTTGAATATTCACATGCTCACAGCTTTTGATATAAGAAAATAGCTTTGCTTTATGCGAGCACACATTTTGTTCGCTCTAGATTCCCAGGTGTCTCAGTATTAGCTTCATTAGTACAGCAACATGTCTTCATGACAGATCCCCTCTGCAAAGCCCAAAGCTACGGTTTGACATATAAATACATCTGAATATTTACTGAGGCGAGCTCTGTGCTGCTCTCGGAGGCTAGGCCAGTTAATACTGAATACTAACATTGTGAAACCATACCCATCAGCTCCGTCTCCTTTGGTATGACCATTGTGAACATGTGAAGTTTTATGGATGTTGTAATAGTAAACAATGGATTCTTACTCTAAACTGAAGTACAAATACAGTAGTTACATTGCTTGTTCTGTTGAATGCTAGATCACTTTATTTTAAAGTCTCTGATTGTTCATCTTTAAGTTATATTTACAACGCATGTCCTAACAGGAACAATGGACACACAGGAACAAATTCAAGTGCTATTCAT